>CAIGQQ010006944.1:201617-216805 GCA_903798035.1 Danio albolineatus
TTTTTTTTTTTCATTTTATGCGTGTTTGCTTTACATCTGGGTCAGATGTACTCTAAAGCACAGTGTGTTGCTCCAGGGCTTTTGGGGTTTGATGTCTTGCTCTTGGTGATAAAGGATGAAAGCCAAGGACAGAAACCCTTACAGGACAGACATTCCTCTTCCTGCATATGGGGCCTTAGAGACAAACTTTCCTTCCAAAATACACCAAACCCTGCAGCTGTGCTCCAGAACAGCAGAGAAACAAGCGCTCATCCAGAAAACTGAAGTTAAACTATAGTTCACTCGATCTTCAACTCTATTCTTCACCACAGGTGTGTTATTGTTTCCTCTCCGTGGAACACAGATGTCTTTTTCTCAACACCGCTGCACAATAGAAGTTCTATTATAGAAGAGAACATCATCAGATCTTTGGAATCTCTGACTATTTTAAAAGGTCCCCTGAAGTGCTCAGAAATCTGCATTTTTTATCCTGTCTGATATAATCTCGTGTTACGCTCCGTGGGAGTTCGAATTTTTGTTGCTTTTCTCCCTTTCTGTCGATCTCTCTCTCCTTGTCTGTCATTCTCTCTTTGTCTCGCCCTATCACCTTTTGTTCCGCTTTTCTTTGCCTTCACAGGTATCTGCTGATCGGATCCCGAGCCAGTCACTCCTCATTAGGGTGTTTCCTCGTGGACCAATCAGGCTTCGTTCCGCAGGTTTTAAATTTGACTGGCATGCCTTGTTTGTTCAGTGCTGTGTGTGTGTGGGTTTGTGCTGTGTACTATACACTCGTTTTTCTGTGATCTGATTTGTTCAGTGTCTCTGAACTAAACCAAGCAATTGTAAATTCAATATGATTTAAAGAGCCCTTATTTTGCCTTTAAAAAGGTCATATTTTGGTTTTGGGGGTCTCCAACAACATGCTGATACGCGTGCAAGATCAAAAAACACTTTCATTTTCTTATAATGGCCCGTTTTCACTGAGTGTTACATTACGGTACGGTATGGTTCAGTATGCTTTTATGGCCGTTTCCACTATCTAAAAGCGTACCGAACCGAACCGTACCGTACTACTTTTTGGTCACCCTTTGCAAAGGGTACCAAGGGTACCAAAAGGCGGAGGACGCGCAGCTGAAAACTATTGGTTTACAGAGATACGTCATTCTGTAACAAATGAAGCAGAGTCTCAGTCATCCCACCACCAGAGGGAGCGCTCTACAGTATGTTGACTGTTTAGTGGCACAACAACGCGTTTTCCTTTGTCTTGTTTTCTGTGTGTTTTTGATCCTTGCCATGGTTATTCGTATATCCCTGTCTGCTGCCCGCTGACTACGATTCTGGACCGTCTGTATACATCTGTTTGCACCTGTTGACCAATGCTTTCCTGACCTTGCTAATAAATCTGCATTTGGATCCGCACCTCCGTTGTCAGTGCCACTCATTACACATTTAATCGTGCAACAAGCCAGAATAAAAACAAAAAGGAAGAGCCATGTTTAAATGTGTAATGTGTAAATGTGTAAATACACAGCCGAGACAATACACTGAAATAATTTATACACATAATAACGAGCCATGGTCGACCCGAGCTCAAACAAACATTGTCGTCATCTTGATGAACAGCGACAAAGCCAAAAAGAGCAGATTCTCCCCTGTGCCCCGTAGTTTTTTACGAGCCCGTCTAAAGCGCGAGCGGTTTCGCTTTCTCGCTTGCACTTGCAGCGCCTATATTTAAAATAGCAAACTTCTTCAGCTGATGATAATAACGTGTGTATGATATTAACATGTGTTTGACACTTGTGACTTGTGCTTTTGAAACGCAATCATTTCAGAAACAGACAAACGTGAGACTGACGCGTGCAAAACAAAGGAGAACCCGGAAAAAAACAAAGAAAGCAAATTATTTTTTCAGCAAACATGAAGAAACTGCTACATTTAACAATTATCATCACCATACACCATACATCATCATCCTACAAGCACTGATCTATAATAAATACGTGATTGCAAGCCGCTCGCGCGATTACAACTTATAACACACAATTTAATACATATTTTGCAAACTACACAAAATGAGGCAAAACAATTTTATCACACTTGCATATTATGGAGGAAGAAGAAACTGGTCCATTTGACCTATAACAGTTATTCACAATGTCCCTGTCAAAGTCTGACAAAGTCCCATAGTGTCTGCTGCTCCTTCAATAGCAAATGGCCGGCGAATCCCGCGTTGCAGCGTCGGTTATTGTATCAATCATCAGAAAAACGACAGGAACAAACACAGCACTAGATTGGCTATACTGTGGTGTTGTTGTGAAAATGAACTTTACCCTTTATTCCCCACAGCCGAATCTGCATGTGTCAGTGATCGTCATCTTCACGTCATGCTCAGTCTCGTGATCTCCGCTATAGTGTCTTTGCTTTGGCGCAACTCTCCAAAATGCGGCTGTCCATTTGCTCATGAGTAGCCACAAATATGGCCATATCACACCAATATTGCGATCACTACATTGGTTGGCAGTTCATTTCCGAAGAGATTATAAAATTTTACTCTTTGTTTATAAAACTTTATATAACCTAGTGCCACCGTATCTTTCCGATCTGATCACTACTAAAGCCCAAACTCGATCACTTAGATCAAATTCTTACTGCCACCTATTGCAAATACCTCAATCTCGTCTCAAATGCAGGGGTGATAGAGCCTTTGCCGTTGTGGGTCCGAAACTATGGAATAAGTTACCATTAAAAATCAGAATAGCACCTACTCTATCTATCTTTAAATCGATGCTAAAGACTCATCTTTATTCCAGTGCATTAACATTCCCTAATGGCGGTTTCAGGCTACACTAAATTGATTCTTTCTTGGAAACATTTACTGTTGTTACTATTGTTTTATATTGCTGTTTTTATCTGCTACTGCCACTGTACAGCACCTCGGTCGACCAAAGGCTGTAATTAAGTGCTCTAAAAATAAACTTTGATTTGATTTGATTTGATTTGTAATATGCATTGCCAAGCACTACATTTAGACAACTTTAAAAGTTAATTTTCTCTGTATTTAGATTTTTTTGAATCTCCAAATGCCAGTCTTTCTAAAAGTACCTACACCAAATATTGTCATATCCACACAAAACGGGCATTTAAATCATACAGCTTTAAAATATGACAAAAAAAAATGACACTTGTGATTGTTTTTAGTGCTCCAGGGTCACCACCTATTGTTCCTTTTAAACAGCAAAATTAAAATCGCCTGCAAAATGCATGACAGCTTTCCTGCAATCTGCTGGACAACATGGCCACACACACACACTACATAAGCAAAGCAACACAACAGTGTCATTGAGTTGTCGCTCTGTGGCCTCCAAAGGGAATGAACCTGCATCCTTTCTGGAAATAAAGCTAAAAACGGCTCAACAAACACACAACTGTAAACAGAAGTTGCCCATAACAAACTCCTCTCCGCAGAAACCCCCACTGGAGTTTAGAGTCAGAATTTTCCAACGTGTGGACCAGTGGTGTAAAGTAACAAACTACAAATACTCATATTACTGTAACTAAGTAGTTTTTTTCAGGAATTTTTAAAAATGTGTACTTTTACATTTACAAAAATGATCGATAACACTTTATTTTGATAGTCCATTTGAGTATTAGTAGACGGTTTACTTATTATCTGATGATACTGACACTTCAACAGACATTTAACTGACTAAAAGAAACTTTGCAAGTACAGTACATGTCAACTTACACTAACTCTACCCCTAACCCCAACCTAACAGTCTACTTATGATCTAATGAGAATTAGTTGCAATGTAACTTAAATTCAACAAACGGACCATCAAAATAAAGTGTGACCAAATGATTCATTGGATTTACTCAATTTCTTTTTAAGGAAAGTGGTTGCAATTTAAACAAACAAATGAAGTTGAACGTTACTGATTTTAATTAGTTTGTTTAAATTCAGCCCATATGAACAGTTTGCAACATTTTTGCAATAATAATAATTAACAATAATTAGAATAATCAGCCCCATGATTATGTCTGATCAAATTGCATATAGAAAAACTGCATCAGACAGAGCTATAGACGCTTTATGAATGACGTAAACATTTAGTGTTGAAGCAATAAAAGTGTCTTATAAGACGTAAAATTGTAACAACGACAGAGAATGTTTAGACTGATGATGAGAAGATAAAGCATGTATTCTGTTATGATGATTGAAATCAACCAAATGTTCTTAAACAATCACTAAATACACTACACTCAAAAAAAGATTACTGCAGCTTGTTCAAACTACCTGTTTAAAATGAGCTGAAACAATGCAATTCTTGTAATTTATTTGCATATGTTTTAACACATTTATAACCGCGTTTGTGTTTTACCATCATGCTTTAAAAAAAAAAAACGCTAAATTAAAAACTAAAGTTAAATTTGGCTATCTATAATCCATATTAATAACTCTTGTATAGCAGCCCCACAACATTCTGTCACTCGATGACACTGGAATACCCTCTCAGAAGCATACCTGTCAACATTGGGATGTGAAAATAAGGGATTCATGCCTAAATAAACCGAAAGCACAGACAGATTCCAACAGATTTAAGAGCAAGGGGCGGCCCCTGGTGGTTCGGCGGTATGGGTTGCGTATAGGGAGGATCGGCTCTTTAATGTTTATTGACACCCGTCAGAGAACGACTGAAAATACGGGAGAAATACGGGAAAATACATTTACGGGATGATAGTGGGATAGAACTGTAAAATACGTGAGAATCCCGGGAAAAACGGGAGGGTTGACAGGTATGCTCAGAAGTCTTGTGGCTGGGAAAGCACTTTTTACAGTGTCTGCTATAATGTTAATGTTGTTTTTGTGTGTTTACATAGATTAATATGGCCACGGTGTAAATACACAGTACAGTTACGATCTTATTGCCACATTATATGGTTATGATAACATGATATACGCCTTCAGATAAAGATAAATACCAAAAATGAACACATCTGGAATAACTATCGTCGTGATCGTCTGATCTCATAAGAAGCAAGAGATCGCGATGACATATGATGGGGTGTGCAGGTGTTGTAATGCGGTCTTATTTCTTAGGGGTAAATTTTGAAGCCATTCCCCTTAACACTCTCTTTCAAGGGCCGAGGGGAAGGGAAAGGAGAAGGGGTAGGGGTACAAAAATAGAGGTGGGATTGGGCCTAAACTTGACTATTTTTTTAATACATGGGCAGTTAAAAGACATTTTCAACAACAATTTTGAGTTGTTTGAACTACAGAAATTAGCTTAGATTTATTTTAATGAATAATGTAACAAGGACGAAGCATGCAAACTGTTTTCAGAATGAATCATAACAAAATTGGACAATGAAGGCTTACTATCATACTTTCTGCCATGGCAAGACTGCTTCATGTGTCTGTTCATCGTGGAAGTTCCCATTTTTATCAAGTGACAGTGCATTGACAATGACCAAAAACACATTGAATATAATTAAAAAGTAGCAATTTTACCCAATAAATGCATTGATAAAATCCAAAGGTCTTTTTTTTCTACTGTTTCTGCTCTACACACGCGCTGCATCACCTATGCTTGTGCATGTAGTTTGAATGTTGCTTATGCCGACTTTGCTAAAATATTCGTGTGGCATAGATTTCCACCCAATAAGGCTAATTAAGTAATGACTTTAAAAAAGTTTTTTTTTTTTGAGAAAATAGTTTCTACAGGTGGTTTGTCAAGCCCACTCACTAGTGTGAGGCACACTTCATAAATGCACAATGTTTTTTTTTTGAGTGATTATATGTGTGTTGAAAGTGTTAAAGTGTCTGGTGCAAATGTGCAAAACTAGTGCAAGTGATCAAAGAGTGTGTGTTCTACAGGTGGTTTGTCAAGCCCACTCACCTGCATGATGCACACTCAGAATTATACTTGCACTACATTTTATGGCAAGTAATGGTCTTTTTAAATGAGTATGATTTTTCTGTACTCTTTCCATCTCCACTCTGGACAGAGAAGAGAGAGCAGATGAGTTTACAGTATGTGAAGTCATGGAAGAGATGCTCATTCAGCCGCTGAATGACGGATGAGAGAGTTTGGAAACATGGGAACGGTTACAAAACACACACTGTTGCACAAAAGACCTGCACTTCACTTCAGCTCAACATTTAGACGCCAGAATTTCTCACGAAGGCTTCCTGACCACAATTTATGTCAATCGATTCGGGACTTTGAAGAAAAAAAAAGAAAGCGCTGAACTATGACTTTGTGTTCTTGGACATCAACATATGTTGAGTTATGGAAAAGCGTGAGTGGTGGGATCTGAATGTTGACAGTAAATGGATCCATCAGTCAACCAAGTAAAACACTGTTAACATATTGTGGCTTTGAGAAACAAACTATGATGTGCATTGATAAATATTGCCAGAATTGAACAGTAATGGCTTATAATAAAACACTGGACACATTTGTACATTCAAGTCAGAAGCAGAAAGGAAATCTCTCATTATCTCTCATTACCATCCACCTATTTTTAAGCACATATTTTGGACTATTGCATAAAAAGTGCTTAATGGAAACGCCAGGGTGCACATACACTTTAAAAATGCACATAAAAACTTATTCACACAACTGAGAAGGATACATCTTTTATCCAATAAGAAAGAAATGTGCATAAGCTACGATGGAAACTAAATAAATTACTGAATGGATTTTGATGCTGTAAAAAAAATAAAAATAATAATAATGTAATTTTCTTTTCACAGATTATTTGATAACAAAATTGATGGGAGGGGACGGGTGTATTTGAGAAGTATAACTTTTTAAAATGCAACAGTGACAAGCATTCATCTGATATCAAAGTGATTCAGTATTATTACCTGATGACCTCTTGAGCTGCTGGGATTTTAAAGAGCCCCTATTACACATTAAAAAGGGTCATATTTTGGTTTTGGGGGTCTCCAACAACAGGCTAATATGCATGCATGGTCAAAAAACAAGGCTGGGCTATAATGAGGCATTTCTGCAGAAATAAACTTCAACCACTGACTCTTCACAGTCTCCTCTCTGGTTCATCTGCAAACTTCCAATATCCAGCCGAGCACATGTCTGCTACAGTGCTCTTCTCTGGGTTGCCAGATGTAGCTGACTGATTCCAGTCCAAACCCTATCCAAAAGGTTTTTACCTGCACAATCAAATGCAAAACCACCTAATCTGGCAACTTTTGCTCACGGCTGTTGTTTGTGGGCGGGGTTGGGGGTTTCGAATCTCCCGGGCTGCGCGCGCACAAATGGGCAGGGTTTATGTTTCGTGTTCACGTCATGCCGAAAGGGCTAAAGACTCATAATCACGGCGATTCGTTTGAGGAACTATGAGTCGACTCTTTTATGGATGAATCAATAGTTTTAAACACTGTGCACTTTCAGATTTAAGCCTTAGCTGGACATTTCACTTCACTTAGAGCTGTGGTACACACTGCATGCAAGCTTATTTTCAAAAACCCATAATAGGGGCTCTTTAATAATGCCAGTAAATGAATGCATCAAAAACAATTAACATATTGGGAATTGGAAAACATGATGTGCACTGATAAATATCGGCAAGATTTAAACAATAATGTCTTATAACTAATGAAAACATTAGTGCATTTAAGTCATTAGCAGAAAGGTACTCTGTCAAACGCTATGCACTGTAAAAAAGCAATTAACTGACTAGTAAACCCACTGTAAACCCACTGCTGTAAAATGATTAGGTAAACGTGCTTAACTTAAAAAATTAAGTTAAGTGAACTTATACAAGTTACAATTTACTTACAAGTTACTGATTTTTATGTAAAGTCAACTTGTTGCTTTCAAGGCAACAGGTTTATTCAGTTTTGTAATGTAATTGTGTAACACAGGGATGTGACACTGACAACTGAGGTGTGGATCCACATGCAGGTTTGTTAGCGATGTAGAATAGCAATGGTCGACAGGAGTAAACAGATGCATACAGACAGTCCAGAATCGTAAACGTGAACAGGCAAGGAGTCAAAAGGCTGGCGGCAGGCAGGGATGAACAGATAGCAAGCGAAGGTAGAAACACGGGAAAACAAGACCAAGGAAACGCGTTGTAATGTCACATGAAGCAAACAAGACTCAGCAACAGTGAGTGTTTCTGTGTGGAATATATAGTGTGTGTAATCAGTCCTTGACAATCCTCAGGTGGTGTGTGTGCAATCAGTGGTGACTTTGAGCAGGAGTGTGTGTGTGTGTGTGTTGCATGTATGGAGATGTAGTCCATAAAATGGCGGATTTGTAGTTCTTATGTGATAAGTAGTTAAGATCGCTGTTGAGAAGATTGTGACAAATTGCTTTTTACAATGCTTCCATCCACTAATTTTTAAGTGCATTTGGGACTATAGCATAAAAATTATTAATAGAAGCACCAAGAAGACCATAAATAAAAAAAAAACATAAAAACATAACTGAGTAGGATAAACTTTTTATCCCATAAGGAAAAATCTGAAAAACTATTACGGGAACTGAATGGATTTACAGGATAACTTCCAGCATGCGCATTAAAAAGCCATGTAATTTTGTTTTTAAAAGATCATGGAAAGTTTATTTGGGTGGACAAAGCTAATATTTGTAAACGTTTAAAGGGATAGGTCAACCAAAAATGACAATTCTGTCATTAATCAATCTCCAATTGTTTCTTTCCTCTGTTGAACACAAAGGAAAATATACTGAAGGACGTTGGGGAAAAGCTCAACTCTTTTTATTCTTAAGATGTATAATTCATTTATTGAAAGCATTTCATCCTTTTCCTTTATTTGTTGGTTTTCCTCACTGTCTATAAAAAACAAGAATCATCTTGAAGGCATTGTTAATTTGTGCTCAAAAACTTTGGGAGTTCCCCTGCAAAGTCCTGCATCCTATTACATCCTGTATGAACAGCAGGTGTTGAGGATGGCACAGAAAATAAAAGGAGATAGCACACACCCCTTAAACAAATATTTTGGGCGACGTCTAAGGACAATAAGATGTTCCACAAATCATTATAGATTTACTTTTGTGCCTGAAGCAATTCGGTTACGTAATACACGTTGTTCATCGATGGATTATTATTATTTTATCATGATTTATTTTTATTGCTTCCCTATAAATTATTATTATTTTGTTATCATTATTTCATCTATTGTGTTAAGCAGTGATAGGAATATTGGCACTATAAATAAACAGTGTTATTAACGACAATGCTTTTTTTAGTAACGAGTAATCAAATAAATGACTGTTTCCCCATTGACACTGACAATAAAATGCGCATTACTATTACTGAGAACACTAAAGCAGATTTCATGCGAGCAGCGTCTCTCTCAGCCATAGGACCTCTCTTTCTCTGGTGTGTGTGTGTGTGTGTGTGTGTGTGTGTGTGTGGGTTTGGGACTGGGGCAGGACACATATCCAACCAGTGATTATGATTGGTGCGTCTGTGAACGTGGTGTAACTGAGAACGTGATGATTGGCTTAGATACATTTGCATCATTTGCCAATCAGAGGCAGAGTGGGGCAGGTGTTCACACAAGTGCATGCACAGTCAGTCACACACCAATGACCAGGAGTCAGAACGATGGCAAATTTAACAAGTTCAAAGGTAGTGTTTGCATACTAGAAATATAAGCACTACTTTTCCCTTGTTGAGGTAAAACCCAAGAATGTTTATGTATTGTGCAACTTACAGTATGCCCAGGTAAAAATTACCCTATGATAAGTAATTTTAATCTAATGAAGCACCTCATGTCGTCACATGAATTAGTGGCCACAAAATTAGTGGCTATGCAAGCAATAACGTGAGCTCTGCTACCAAAGGAGGAGACGAAGCCACGACATTGAAGCAACTAAAACTTAATGTTTCTCCACTGCAAGCACTTATTACACAGACAGAATTCAACAAAATAATATCTACATATATAGTAAAGGACATGCTGCCGTTGTCTGTTAAGAGCTGTCGTTAATGTTGCAACATTAAAATAGTGTAGAATAGTGTACAGTGTTTTATATTTATTTTATAATCATTTGACAAATTCGATTTTATTACTCAAAAATTACTTAAAATTACTCAATAGTTACTTCCCCTGGTAATTATACTTTTATAATTACGTAACTCAGTTACTGCTAGTGAGAAGTTACTAGTAACTATATCCGATAACTCTTTTAAAGGAAAGTGCCCAACAAGTGTTAAGTGTAAGTGTGTCATTCTTGTTATGTGAAGCACCACCATGTTCGAATGGATTGCCCCAAGGGGATTAATTAAGCTTTAAACTAAACTGAACTAAACAAAACTAAACAAAACTAAACTAAAGCAAGCAGCTATTGACTTACATAGTATTTTATTGTATTATAACACAATAAACAAACACTTTAAATGTAAAGCTGAGGTAGCAAGCTCTGAGATTACTATTATAACAGAAACAGATTTCGAGATGCACTCTGTGAAGCAGCCTTTTAAGTAGACGTTCACAACCTCAAAGTTCAGAGAAGTTTTGTTGTTATAGTCAGCAATCAAAGTTTTCCAATAATTTGTTTCCATCAGCATGTTAAAAGGATGGTGAAACGCTGGTATGAATTATTAATAGCAAAACTGCACTGATGACGCCAGTATACATTTTATACATTAATGTACAGTATATGCAATGAACTTGTTACTCAAGCATATAACTTTTACTCCAACTTCACCTAAATGTGTTACAGATGCATTAAGCCTTGATATTTTTGTAGACGTAGGTTTAAATCTTTTTGGTTTACACCAAAAGTATTTTGAGTTTGGTATTTCTTTCATATTGCTACATTGCTTAGAGCATAAGAAAATATGTAAATACATTTTTAAAATGTAGAAAAAATATATTTTATTCATGTTATGCAGTGTTTAGTGGCCATCAAGACTCGATCGTTTACAAAAAAGTAACATGACTACACATGAATATTCAAAAACAATGGCTTTTTTCTTTTAAAATCACCACTTAGTTTTTAGGTTTCAGAATTTACTCTCTTTTGTTCTCAATTATGTTATGAAAAAGAAAACATCATGTTTTGATATTTTGCAGTATGTGTAAAATGGCCATAATAGGGTTTTCCCATTGCAAGCACCATTTTAAAATAATTATCTTATATTTCATAGCTAGTGAAACATAGTTAATGTCTCTATTCAGTTGTCGTGTCCTGAAGTGTGTAATAAACCTGCTGGTCCGCTACAGCGTATAAAATCAATACCCTTTCATAACAGAAAGTCATATTTTTATTTGACACCCCATACTATTTTCTTGAGATGTTAATTAATTAATTCATTCATTTTCTTTTTTGGATTAGTCCCTTTATTAATCTGGGGTCGCCACAGCGTAATGAACCGCCACCTTATATCCAGCATATGTTTTATGCAGCGGATGCTCTTCCAGCCGCAACCCAGCACTGGGAAACACTCAAATACTCATAAACTACGGCCAATTTATTCAATTCAACCACGTGAACATGGGGAGAACATGCAAACTCTACACAGAAATGCCAACTGACCCAGCCGGGGCTCATGTCACGATGTCGCCCATGTTGATTTATGACAGAATGTAAAAGAAACAACCAAAAAAAAGTCCGATTTTAATAGTTATTACAAACTATTATCATTTTCCATAAGAATGCTACTCTTGGTCCTTAAATTAATGTCAGCCATTTTTAAAGACCAAGTAGAGAAATTGTGAAATGTTCCACTTATATTTAACATCATTTAATATTTTTGAAATGACCAATGATATTTTTAATATTGATAATAATAAGCATTGACTATTTAATAACATGAGCAAACTATTAGTTTTACATTTATTACAGTATTTATTCATCTTTGTTAACGTTAGTTAATGTTATTTAGATTAAATAACATTAGTTCATGTAACTCACTTTGCATGAACTAATGTTAACAAGCACAACTGTAGATTTGAATAATTCATTATTTAATGTTGAACTATAATTAATAAATGCTTTACAACAGTGGTTCTCAAACTGTGGTACATGTACCACAGTGGTACACAAGCTTCCTTCTAGTGGTACGCGGAGGAATCTCTGAAAAATTATAGTAAAAAAAATTGAACACACTTTTAAGCCTTTGACACGTATGATAACACAGATTCGATCAGTCAATTGATTTTAATAGGCTAAACATTTTATTTAAGTAGCTGACAATAATAAATATTTTTAATTAAAATAATTAATCTGCCTCTTTTTGAACTGTGCTATTGTGCTATGTTATTGTAATTCAATACCGGTTATTATGGTGGTACTTGGAGAGACGATTTTTTTCTGAGGTGGTATTTGGTGAAAAAAGCTTGAGAACCACTGCTTTACAAGATTATTCAAACTTAGTTAATGTTAGTAAATCCATTAACTAATGGACCATTATTCTAAAGTCATTCATTCATTCATTTTCTTTTCGGCTTAGTCCCTTTATTAATCCGGGGTCGCCACAGCGGAATGAACCGCCAACTTATCCAGCATTTTTGTTTTAAGCAGCGGATGCCCTTCCAGCCACAACCCATCTCTGGGAAACACATCTATCCATTCTCATTCACACACATACACTATGGGCAATTTAGCCTACCCAATTCACCTGTACCACATATCTTTGGACTTGTGGGGGAAACCGGAGCACCCAGAGGAAACCCACACAACCACGGGGAGAACATGCAAACTCCACACAGAAATGCCAACTGACCCAGCTGAGGCTCGAACCAGTGACCCTCTTGCTGTGAGGCGAACGTGCTACTCACTACGCCACCGTGGCGCCCTCATTATTCTAAAGTGACTATCAGAATAATTTCTGAAGGATTATGTAATGCTGAAGCAGTAATGAAGCTGAAAATTCAGCTTTGACATCACCGGAATAAAGTGCATTTAAAAAATAATTAAGAAAGAAAACTTATTTTAAACTTTAATAATATTTCTGCATTTTGGATCAAATAAATGCAGTCTCTGTGAACAGAAGACACTTTATGCAAACGTTAACCAATGTCAAAACCTTTGAACGATAATTTATGACCAAACAAATAATGAATCATGTCTAGATTGACACTACAATCACAAAAAATTGCATTTTATTGCTATATCTTATCAACAAATCTTCAAAGGTGACTGGTATGTTAAGATTCCAACTAAACGTGAATCCAAACCATCAGAGCATCACCTCAGCATGACCTTATACAAAACACTATCGTGCTGAAAGCCCAACATTAACATCGAAATCAAATCTGGCTACAAAAAAAAAACACTCTGTAACTGACGGTAATGTACGTCTGCGAGCACAACAACAGCTCAATCTTAATAGCACAGCTCAAAGATGAGATGTAGACGGACATCTGCTGGATCAATGCAAACTTCATCTTTCAAGATGTCTAGAAGGTCTCTGCGTGTCTCAAGAGAATTTCCCTCCAGAGACTTGGATCTGATAAATGACGTGAGACTGAGAGAAACATGGCCTGCTCTCCTCAGGGAAAACTTATCATGGCTTATTAAAAACACTTAGAGCAGCTTGTACAGTCCTCACACACACACGTAGGCAAATAGGGCTGGCGGTATATCAGTATAATAACTTATATATTTTTGAATGCTGTAGGATAATATAATACTGTTTTTATCATGGTTGAACTTGAAAGAGAGTCTATGATTTCATCTAATCAGCTTTAAATACATTTTATTCATTTAAAACTGAGCTGAAATATAGTTAATATCACCCCTAAATACATACCCTATCCAAAAAACTACAAAAATATACAAAATGCTAGTGATGAACAAGATATTGGTAGCCATATTGATACCATTCAAGATAAAAAAAAACATTAAATGTTCATTGTTAGCTCATGTTAATAAGTGCATAGATTAGGTCTAACTCAATGTAAATTGTTACAAGTTGGTATTGGTAATAACCAAAGTAATAAAGATTAGAAATAAACATTTAACTATCATTGCGAGTTCAATTTAGTTAGTGCATTAACGTTAACTCATTGTAAATTGTTAGAAGTTAACGCACTGTACACATCGGTGACCATATCGGTATGAAGCAAAGAACTAAACATTAGTCAGAAACATTAAATTCTTATGTTATTTAGTGATATAATAAATATTAACTCATTCTAAATTGTTACAAGTTAACTCATAGTAAATATCAGTATAAGTCAAAGTAATAAACATTTAAATAACACTGTTAGTTCATGTTAGTTAATGCATTAAACAATGTTAACTCATTCTATGCTGTTACAAGTTAACTATAACTATAAATATCGGTGGCCATATCGGTATCAGACAAAGTAATAAACATTAGTAATAAACAATTATCATTGTTAGTTTATGCTAGTTTGTGCATTAATTAATATTAACTCATTGTAAATTGTTAGAAGTTAACGCACTGTACACATCGGTGACCATATCGGTACAAACCAAAGAACTAAACATTAGTCAGAAACATTATATTCTCAAGTTATTTAGTGATATAATAAATATTAAGTTAACTCATAGTAAATATTAGTATAAGCCAAAGTAATTAAAATTTAAATAACACTGTTAGTTCATGTTAGTTAATCCATTAATTAATGTTAACTCATTCTATGCTATTACAAGTTAACTATAACTATAAATATCGGTGGCCATATCGGTATCAGCCAAAGTAATAAACATTAGTAATAAACAATTATCATAGTTTGTTTATGCTAGTTTGTGCATTAATTAATATGAACTCATTGTAAATTGTTCTGTTAACTCATTGTAAACATCAGTAGCCATATCGGTAACAACCAAATTGATAAACATTAGTAATAAACATTTGATGTTCATTGTTAGTTCACGTTAGTTAGTGCGTTTACTAATAGTAACTCATTGTAAACTGTTACAAGTCAACTCATTGTAAATATCGGTGGCCATATCGGTATCAGCCAAAGTAATAAAAATTAGTAATAAACAATCATCATTGTTAGTTTATATTAGTTAGTGCATTAATTAATTTTAACTCATTGTAAATTGTTATGTTAACTCATTGTAAACATCAGTAGCCATATCGGTAACAGCCAAATTGATAAACATTAGTAATAAACATCTGATGCTCATTGTTAGTTTATGTTAGTTAGTGCGTTAATTAATATTAACTCATTGTAAATTGTTACAAGTTAACTCATTGTAAATATCGGTGGCCATATCGGTATCTAC
>CAIGQQ010006944.1:216815-242149 GCA_903798035.1 Danio albolineatus
GCAATCAGCTAAAATGTTGTGATAGTTGTTTTTTACGTATGGGCGATATATATTGCATCACCAAAAATTATTGAGGTCATGTCCATGTATTGTTCGATAAGTCGATATATTGATTATTGTGACAGGCCTAAATATCAGTGGCCATATCGGTATCAAACAAAGTAGTTAACATTAGTATTAAACATTTAATTCTTATTGTTACTTCACATTAGTGTCACGCCCACAGCTCATTCCAACTCTCCCAATCATCTTCACTCTCCTCATTAATGTGCACCTGGATCCCCTCATCAACACTCCCCATATAAACTCTGAGAGCCCAGTCGTTCTTGGGCTGGGGTCGAAGTTCGACGGTTCCACTCACCTTCTCCTTGACTCCCTGTCTCCCATGGATGTTCTCCCGTTTCTGAGACTGATTAACCCGAGGATGTTCCTTCAAACCTGTGGATGAACACTACCATCAATAAGGGAAGTGACTTTACACTCTGTGTGCTTGAAGCTATCTGTTTACATCTTGAACACCCATTCCCCGGCTTAAAAGTGAAGACTTACACTTACCTGTTTAATCTGCGCACTACTTGTTTGAATAAATTGATCAAAAGAGATAACTCTCCTTGTCCTCATTGTGTGACCGTGACAATTAGTTAGTGCGTTAATTAATGTTGACGAATTCTAAATTGTTACTTAATATATTGTAAATATCGGTGGCCATATCGGTATTAGCCGATATATTCTTATTGTTAAAGTTATTGGATGATAAACTGTTAGGTATAGAAGAGTTTATGTTAGAGAAAAGACAAGATGTTTACAGTTAGGGAGTTTTTCAGTAACTTTTTTAAATGTTGAAAAAAGTAGTTTAGCTTGCAATTTGTAATGATTTTGGGAGTAGTAAGTTATTGTCTGTATCCTGTTTCCTGATTATTTTGCAATCATGCATAGAAAAACTTGTCCTATAAACTTAAATCTTATAAATTCCTAGTATTAACTGCATTTACCTGCCTATGTATTGGTTATCAGTTTTCCAATATAAAGAGTTATCAGCATTGACAAAGATTTCCATATTAGTGCATCCCAACAAAATATAAAACACAAATGATATTAATTAGATGGAATGCACATATTAAAGGCAACTAAAGTCTCAGAGTTAAAGTTTTTTTGTGGGGAATATATTTTTAATCATTCTTAATAATAATAATGATTTTTTTGTACAAATTAATCAATTTACTTATTCTGGCATGTAATAAACTACATAAAAGAATATGCGATCATGCTGAAATTAATAAATATTTAATTAATTAAAATCTTAATCTAGTGATTTGAAAAATGGTGGCAACGTATAAAGATTTGGACAATGAATTAGCGTCATGATCCTTAAATATAGTCTTTTAATATGTTATCAAATAACTATTCTTCTAAACATGTCTGGCAAGATAAATCATAACTAGGGCCAGACGGAATCTGCGGACATTTATTGCTATTTCTTAGGAGTTTTCTGTTAAAAATCTGCGGATTCATGTGGAATGATTTTGGGAGTATCATAACTAAAATCTTAATATATTAAACAAAATGTAATACCTTTTTAACATTTATTTAATGTTTACAATGCAAATCTAATTAGATCCACTTTATTGGGTAAACAAAGCAAGTCTCTCATATAAAATCTCTACTAAAACACAGAAAATAGTACTTTACAAACTGTATTGTAAACAAATCATATGAATATTTTCACATTAGTCAATAATATTACTGAAAATAATTTTAAAACTGATTAAATATACATTTAAACACATTTACACAAGTAAATAAACAGAATCAATGATGGGCTAAAAATCTGCCGAAATCTGCAGAATTCTGTGCGCGCAGATTTCATCTGGCCCTAATCATAACTCTAAATGGGTAATATAATAATAATAATAAAACTATAAATTAATTAAATAAATTGAAAAGTCTTTGAGTTATTTGTATATTAATTATGTACTAAATGTTTTTCTTTGGTTTATTTTTATGCTCAAACAATTTATGATTTTGGAACAACACGTTTGTGTAAATGTACTTAAAATAGACCAAAACATAAGTGGACTGATTGTGTTGCCAGAGATGTTGCTAGAGCGCCCTGTGACTCTGGACTTGTGTAAAAGAGCTCATGTAAAAGACATGAGCTCAACAAGCTGGAACAATTGGCGCTTTTCAGTAGTAAAACTGGACAGCTAATCTGTGGAATCACAAACTGCCATAAAGTAGCTTTAGAGTAATCTGAAAATGAGCATCAAATCAGCGTTTCAATCTCCTGAAATGACTTCACATGCATAGTTTGGAATCTAATAGCATGATTTTACAACAACAAACTGAACATGATTTAGAACAAACTAGACTTTCTGTAAATACTCTTTTGAGAGATTATATCAAATATTATCCACATGCCAAACTCAGAATAGAACAGAAACCGTAATAAAGTTCCAGCAAGGCTTTTTTTTACCCCAATATTAAACAAATATACAATTTTTTGGGCATTAATGATTCCACAAATACCTTCAAAAACTCAGAACACTAACATTCCCCAAAAGTGTTCTTCTTTGAAGTGGAAGCTAGTTCTTTAGATAATAATAATAATAATAATAATAATAATAATAATAATAATAATAATAATAATAATAATAAAAAAATAATTAAAAATATAAAATTAAAAATATAAAAATGAAATTTTTTAACTCTGAAAAATTTGAGAGAATTGTTTGATTAGATTAATTTAAGATATTATAATAATCTAATAATTTGTAGTGTTATTTTGTAATAAGATGAGGGCAAAAAAGCAGGATGGCTAATATATGGCTGATATAAATATAAAATAAATGTTAAATAAAACAAAATAAATATAAAATAAGACAATCAAAGTAATAAACATTAAATGTTCATTGTTAGTTCATGTTAGATAATGTGTTAATTAAAAGGTGCCTATGATAATGACTAACTTTGGTAAGCTGTTTGGACAGAACTATGTGGAGGTGGAGTCTGTGGCATAGCATGAAATGCGGTTTAGAGTTAGGGTTAGGGTTAGGATCCGCTACGCCACTGGGTATAGTGTGTCCACAGTCATATTGGAGTGATATAAAGACAATAAGTCTCTTTATGTGTGACTCTTCATTTCAGAAAGGCTTGAATAGTCTCCACCACAAATACATTAAATAAACTGACTAATGAGCTGTATTTCAGCTTCATCCCTGTCTCTGTCACTGACTGCTGTTTATCTGACGTAATGCATGAAAAGCAGACATGCACGTGGAAACAGTGGGCGGGGAGAGGCAACTCATTTGCATTTAAAGCCACAGGCTACAAAAACAGCTACACTGTACTCAGACACCAAGATGGGCATATTCTGGAGGCTATAATAAATGACCTGACTGGTATTTTGAGCTGAAACTTTACAGATACATTCTGGAGACACCAAATGCTTATCTTACATCTTGTAAACGAGGTAAAATAGGTGCCCTTTAAAGTTAAAAAAAGTATATCAGAACATTAACATTCCACAAAAGAGTTCTTCTTTAAAGTGGAAAATGGTTATTTAAATAATAATGATAAATAAGATTATTTATGAAACATTTGAAAGAATTGTTCTATTTAATTTAGGATATTTGTAATCAAAAATCTAATAATTCAAAATCTTATTTTGTAATAAGATTAATGGGAAAAGTAGGATGGCCAGTATGGCAGTTATAAAAAATAAAATAAGATAAACAAATATCTATTTTAATAAACATATAAACTTTTATTAAAAATAAAGGAAGACAACCAAAGTAATAAACATTAAATGCTAATTGTTAGTTCATGTTAGTGCATTAATGATAACTCGTAAACTGTTACTTTGAATTATATGATTATAAATTTTTTTGTCATTATTATTTTTTCTCATGATCTTATTCTAAATCTAAAATTCTTAACCTACAGTTATTATAATGTTACAATTTCTAATATTTAAATACCTTAATTTTACAGAATTTACAAATTAAATGACTGATCCTATATATAAAGTTGAGTTCAAAATTATTCTCCCTCCTGTGCAATATTTATTCTTTTTCAAATATTTATAAAGTGATATTCAACAGATTAAGAAAATATTTATAGTAATTTCCTATAATATTTTTTCTTTTGAATATAGTCTTATTTGTTTTATTTTGGCTAGAATGAAAGCAGTTTTAAATTTTAAGGTCAATATCATTAGCTCCCTTAAGCAATATTTTTTTTTCAATTGGCTACAGAACAAACCACTGATGTACAATGATTTGCCTGTCAACCCTAACTATAATACCTTATTGACATTGACAGATTTGATCGAAATTGATTAATGAGGCTAAAATGAACAACAATAAAGTAGTTTACCCCATTGTTAGTGACAATTAACTGTTCCTTATTGTAAAGTGTTTCCAAAATACTATCAGGAGCTGCGAGAAATTAAACAAACCAGGCCTTGTGGTTGTTTGTCTTTGAGCCGGATCAGCCTTGATTCTCCGTTTTTCCGCCTGATGTGATGTAAGACACGGGACTGGAATGTTTCTGTACTTTTAAGAGACACAACTGTGCGAGTATAGTTTGTGTTTCAGTGATTTCCTCATCCTGTCAGCCTCAGATCTCTGATAGCGTCACTGCATGTTTTCCTGCCTCTTTTTTTCCACCATTGTTTGTCTGTTATGTTTGCAGTCATGTCTGAGCTGTTTGTTTTAGTGTATCGCATACACACCTCCATCCATCCACGGCAGATCATCCATCATTCGCATTTCGTGCCGAGGTTGCTGGGAAATGTCTGCGTCATCCAATGAGATCTCGGTTTTGTGCAGAGACTGATTATTCACACTGTATGATAGAGTAATGAAAGATGTGAACATTAATATATAATACGTACAAAAGCTCATTTACAGAAAAGTAAATAGCATTAATGGTTAGAATAAGTCTGATAAATGGATTTTTACATTGACAAATTGAAATAAACAAATGTTTGGGCTAGAGTTGCATGATTCTGGATAAACAGTGTACGAATGTGCAGCAAAGGTGTACTAAAATGGAAACATTTTCTCTTTGAATTTTAGATTTTGGTACAGATATTGTCAAAACAAATTCACCTTTACAAAATTTAGCAAGCTTTTAGGCTATTATAGAAAAAGTAACTCTTTTTGTTGTATTATTAAATCTGTATGACCATTTTTCAGTAGGTTAAACTGTGGTTAGCGCAGCAAAATGGCTAAATTGTGGCTACAAATTACCAGTAGGTTCACTTATGTGGTAAACTCACAATCACTTCACTACTGAATTTAAAAAATTGCACATATTCATTGCACTGATTCACTTATCTGAACTGTACACACCCACTGTACATAGACATCTGAAATTGTTTATCTATCTGCACACTTTTGATTATTAATAAGCAACCTACATTGCACTGATTCATTTATGTGAACTGCACATACCCACTGTACATATACATTTGTAATTATGTTTATCTGCACACTTTTGATTATTAATAAGCAACCTGCATTGCACTGATTCATTTATTTGAACTGTACATGTACATTTGTAATTGTTTATCTATCTGCACACCTATTATTAATATCAACCTGTACGTACAATCATTTATTGTAAATCTGGGCTCATAACTAAGTCAACCTGTATATAATGTTCATAGTACATCCATCTGTAAATATCACCATAGTTTTTCTATAACTGCACCTTATAATTTATACCTGTATCTGCACTTGCTGCTATTGCACTCCTGGTTAAACCTAAACTGCATTTCGTTGCTTTGTACTTGTACATGTGTAATGACAATAAAGTTGAATCTAATCTAAAAATCTAATCTAAAATTGACTTTTTGAAACGATACTCCCACAAATTTATTTGTAGTTACTAGTGTTTTTTTGACACATACTATAGTAAAAAGTACATGAATGGTAAAATACCAGCAGTAGTAGTATAGCTCTTTAGATTTTTGTAGAAAAATAAAAATATAAAAATTTCTAAAAATGAAATACATGGCTGGTTTTAGCTGGTCAACCTGGTTTTAGAGGGGTTTTGGCCATTTCCAGGCTGATTTCAATTTGAAAATGGCCACAACTCCCCTAAAACCAGGCTGGTCGACCAGCTAAAATCAGCTAACCAGATCAAGCTGGTTTAAGCTGTTTTTTTCAGCAGGGTTATTACAAAATATTGACGTACTATACTCTGTATTTGCTATGGTAAAATTATGACTAATATAAGCAACAAAATACGGTAGGCTATTACATTTTATACAACTATAGGTACAATACACCAGTTTATTGTAGTAATCTAAAGAATAATAATACATAGTTTTTCAGTCTACTACAGTAGACTAGTAGCTTTCATTAACGATACTATATACTTTACTCTATAGTTAAAAATAAAGTAGTTACCATAAATTATACAGTTTTTTTTCTCTTCACTTTCATATAAATGTAAACTGCTCTTTCTTTTCGTTGTCCTCTATTCAGTAATAATATGTACATGTTTGTGTCCAGGTCGTGATCTTTTACCGAGTAACGTCTCCCTCAGCTCGTTTGGATCAGTAAAAGTTAGCATTAGCATCAGCTTCACCTCACCTCTCTCTGAAAGCTGTACAGATGGGATTGAAATGCCATGTGCTCAAATATATCTTTATCCGATGATACACTCCATTGGGCCCAGTTTATCAGCTGTATCATCTGTAACTGTGAAATACACAAGACCTCCAAACATGGAGCTCTTTCCACACTTCCAAGCATCAGACGTCTCTGTGCGCTTCCAACTATGGAGAAAAACTACTGTAATATCTGTACACTAATGCGTTATAGGCAGCATAACTATAAATAACGGAGAGGCTATGTGATTTCTCCCGTGACTGAATGAGGGTTGTAAGGTTTCCAAATATTTATGATGAAAGTGGATAAATAGCGCCCTCTTTTGGCGTACATTTGCAATGACCGCCACGGAGTTATGGGGTTTCTGACCGATATTTTTTCTGTTATTTATGAAGCTAACGGATAACGGAAACTTACTTAGAGTCAAGCCCAAAATTATTCATCACAGCCCTGGCAAATTAAGACTTACAGTTACTTTTATTAAACAACAAAAAAAAATTGGGGCCGGGGGGGGGGGGGGGGGGTGGATGAGAGACAATAAGACGATGTACAAGAGGCATCATCACGGAAAAAATATTTCTCAGCATTTATATACATTTTAACAAAAAATAAAAGGTCGGAATTAGCCAGGTGTATGAATAATTTTGGCCTTGACTGTATATATTTAAGCATGTACTTACTTAGTTTGGACATCCCTGACTTCAGTAGGAAGTGTTAATGAGATTTTAATGTCTGTAAAAAAGGATGCAACTTTTTTTGCTCATGGCATTTTTGTTTTAATGTTTTTGTTTTTAATAA
Source organism: Danio albolineatus (assembly GCA_903798035.1). Taxonomy (NCBI): domain Eukaryota; kingdom Metazoa; phylum Chordata; class Actinopteri; order Cypriniformes; family Danionidae; genus Danio; species Danio albolineatus. Next base: position 224,234 of record CAIGQQ010006944.1, read on the forward strand.
AATGAATAACAAAAATAATTATAAGAGCTGTGGAGAAAAAAAATCATTCAAGAAATTGGTTCTGAAATTTGCAAAGCACGTCGCTCTATGCTGGTTTTTAAAAGCAGATGGTGCTAAGATTAATGTAAACACGGTTCACTATGAACACTCTTGTAATCCACTTAAAGTTTTTTTTAAAGTCTTAAACCTTCCCTAACTTTATTATTGATTATTTTAGGTTCAAGTGATATAAGGAATTGGAGATGTGTAGAATACAGCTGTTTTGTAAAGCAAACAGCTTTTTAAAAAACTAGCCTAAAGCATCATCTGCTGTTAAAAACTAGCCTAGAGCAGTTGGTGACCAACCCTGCTCCTGGAGATCGACCGTCCTGCAGATTTCAGTTGCAACCCATATCAAACACACCTGCCTGTAATTATCTAGTGCTGTTCAGGTCCTAATTAATTGGTTCAGGTGTGTTTGATCAGGGTAGGAGCTGAACTCAGCAGGAAGGTCGATCTCCAGGAGCAGGGTTAAGCACCCCTGGCCTAAAGCATCATCTGCTGTTAAAACTAGCCTAGAGCGCCCTCTACTGTTAAAGCTAGCTTAGAGCGCCCTCTGCTGTTAAAGCTAGCCTAGAGCATAATATGCTGTTAAAACTAGCCTACAGCGCCCTCTGCTGTTACAGCTAGGCTAGAGCATAATATGCTGTTAAAACTAGCCTACAGCGCCCTCTGCTGTTAAAACTAGCCTAGAGCATAATATGTTGTTAAAACTAGCCTACAGCGCCCTCTGCTGTTAAAACAAGCCAAGAGCGCCATCTGTTGTCAAAAACTAGCCTAGAGCACCATCTGCTGTTTAAAACTAATCCATGGGTGCGCAGCTCTAGCTGCAGTCTATGCACCGGAGGTTGGAGAACTCGAGGCTCGTCTGTCCTTGGAGGGTCACAGGAATCTGTCTCTTGCTTGCTACTCCGCCAAGCAGCTGCTCAGGATACAGCGAGGTCCAGGATTATGGAGCCTTGGAATCGTCTCGTCGCGGGTCTTGGATCGCATCCGTGGCGCTGCATAGTCTTTGGGGGCCTGGGGATGAGTATCCCCAGGTGGAAATAGAGAACAAAGAGAATAATTAGCGTAGCTGCTGTTCATAGTGTATATAAACGAGATGCGTGGAGCACTTTCATGCATCATACCGCTATGTGCTGTATTGAGTGTATGCTTTACTAAAAAGATAGGTCTTTAATCTAGTTTTGAACTGTGAGAGTGTGTCTGAGCCTCGAACATTATAAGGAAGGCTATTCCAGAGTTTAGGAGCCATAAATGAGAAGGCTCGACCCCCTTTACTTGACTTTGCTATTCTGGGAACTACCAGAAGCCCTGAGTTTTGAGATCTTAAAGAGCAGGTTGGATTGTAGCGAGACAGAAGGTTGCTTAGATAAACAGGAGCTAGATTATTTAATGCTTTTTATGTAAGAAGTAATATTTTAAACTCAATACGAAACTTAACAGGCAGCCAGTGTAACGAGGATAAAATTGGGGTGATATGATCATATTTTCTAGACCTGGTAAGAACTCTGGCGGCTGCATTTTGTACTAGCTGAAGTTTGTTAATGCTGTTAAAAACTAGCCTAGAGCATCATCTGCTGTTAAAAACTAGCCTAGAGCATCATCTGATATTAAAACCTAGCCCAGAGCATCATCTGATGTTAAAACCTAGCCTAGAGCATCATCTGCTGTTAAAAACTAGTCTAGCGCACCATATTCTGTTAAAAACTAGCTAAGTTAATCATCTGCTGTTAAAAACTAGCCTAGAGTATCATCTGCTGTTAACATCTAGCCAAGAGCGATGTCTGCTGTTAAAAACTAGCCTAGAGCACCATCTGCTGTTAAAAACTAGCCTAGAGCACCATATTCTGCTAAAACCTAGCCCAGTTATTCATCTGCTGTTAAAAACTAGCCTAGAGTATCATCTGCTGTTAAAAACTAGCCTAAAGCATCATCTGCTGTTAAAAACTAGTCTAGAGCATCATCTGCTGTTAAAAACTAGCCTAGAGCACCATATTCTGCTAAAAACTAGCCCAGTTATTCATCTGCTGTTAAAAACTAGCCTAGAGCATCACCTGCTGTTAAAAACTAGCCTAGAGTATCATCTGCTGTTAAAAACTAGCCTAAAGCATCATCTGCTGTTAAAAACTAATCTAGAGCATCATCTGCTGTTAAAACTAGTCTAGAGCACCATATTCTGTGAAAAACTAGCCTAGAGCATCATCCGCTGTTACAAACTAGCTTAGAGCGCCATCTGTTGTTAAAAACTAGCCTAGAGCGCTGTTTACTGTTAAATAACTAGCCCAGAGCATCATCTGCTGTTAGAAACTAGCCCAGAGTGCTCTCTGCTGTTAAAAACTCAGAATCGAATCAAGAGAGAACAAGAGGTGCATTTTAAAATGTCTGAATGTTTTTTTTTGCTCTAGAACTGAATCCTGTCATTCAAAACTACAATGCTGTGCAATATTTGGAACGCCTAGACACTTAAAGTGACTATTTTTGGCCAGCTTTTCATAGCAAGGAAACGTAATTGCACACAACTATAAAAATAGCACTGGCCTTTTGCTCATGAAAAGTAGCCTGTGTTTCACAAATACACTTTAAAAGTAGCACAGCGTCTACTTCAACCATTTCCTAGCTGCTTTTAGACTTGTGCAAAGGAACAAAAGGCTCAGTTCTGAATAAAAAACGACGAGTACAAAACGTACAGAGATTTCAGATCACATTTAATGATTTTCATTCAAGAGTAGATTCACCTGAATCTTTCTCTGGTCAACACTTCTCTCTCTCTCAGTCACAAAAAACGTCACGTTTTCCTCTCGCTCTCATACACAAACACTTGTACGGAGACTGCAGTCTATAGCAGCCGGAGAACTTCAGCTGCGAAGCAAAACAACCAAACTAACCAATAACATCATGTACATAGCAGTTGCATTTAAGACACGTTTTTAGAGTCCCTGCGCCAGGACTTGACAATCTCCCTTTGGAACAATCTTCATTTTAAAAACCCCACTCACATCCACTCATCCGCATGAGCACCGATGAACTTTAATCTTAAAAGAGAAACCGACAGAATACAAAATAAAACACGGACCTATTCATAACGGCAAGTAAAGGAACGCACGTCTCATTAAAAAAATACACAGCATTAAAAATCGAAAGAAACTCACAATGATCACGAGATCACATCTGAAGTGTTAAAGAGTTAATATCTTCTTCTTCTTCTCGTCTATACATATGTTAGGTTAGATATATCAATGATATTCCCTTTTGGAATACTAAAAGCCTAACAGTCAAAGTTAAGTCATGAAAAGCTGCAACAAACATCCGTTCTGGATCGGTTTGTTATTGCTTCCCTGTGCAGATATGGAAATTGAACCAAAAAGCACTGGTATGTTCGGGAGGCAGTCACTGTATTTGCTGTAAAAATCCTCAGTCAGTTCTTGGACCATGAGTGTATGGTGTACTTGTATACTCATTCGTCGATTTCTATATAATCGGAAGCAAATCGGAAAGCTGCCGCCATCTTGTTTCTCAAAGACAAAACAACGGACTCGCACAAAACGTGCAAAAGCTAAAGCTACCGAGACGTGTGACGCTCTCTTTGGCACATTCTGTCACTGGCAAATGTATACAGTTGGGGAAAGTTCTTGTCTAGCTTTTGTTTCTTCGTGAAAATCGGTAGAGGGAAACCTTGTTCAGAAAAAAGCGTCGTACAGAGGCATTTTATGCTCAGAAAAACTAAATATATATTTTCATATATACATTAAACACACAAACGCTCCTTGATTCGTCACAGATAAAAGTGCATCAACTTTGAAATCATGTTAAACATTCAAATGAAGTTTAGCCGAATCGTTTTGTCCACATTCAAATGGGCCATAAAATTTGGGCTTTCTTGAAATACATCCACAAAGGTGACTTTTATAAGCCTAAAATAAGCCAGGCTATTTTATTATCATTATCTTTTAGAAAGAAACGATAAGACTCTTTTTTTTTAGACAGCTACGTCGACTGTTTTATTTGGAGCTACGATGTGCCAAGCACAGAACTAGCGAGAAAGCTGCAGTGGAAATGAAGCGATCTAGGATTAAGCGAAGCTTGTGCAAACGCGCTACAAAATAACGAGCCCTATGAAATGGCAACAAAGGCGTAAACACGCATGTTCGGAATTTTCCAAGCTCATTTTGTACAAATGTTGGTCACGTGCTAAAACAATGCGTTGAACTAAGTGTGCTTAGCTTATTTTAAATATTTAGCAGCATTTGGTTGGAGACAAATTTGATCATTAACTCTTAAGGATGTGCTCACACTTGGCAGGTTTGGTCTGATCAAAATTTACTCAAGTTCATTCATTAATTTTCCTTCAGCTTAGTCTCTGTTTCAGAGGTCACCACGGTGGAATTAACCACCAACTATTGCAGCATGTTCTACGCAGCTGATGCCCTTACAGCTGCAGGTAACACTTTATTTCAATGGTCCATTTGAGTATTAGTAGACTGTCTACTTAATATCTGTTGATACAGACATTCAACAGACATTTAACTGACTATAAGAAACTTTGCAAGTACATGTCAACTTACACTAACCTCAACCCCAACCTAACAGTTTACTTATAATCTATTGAGGATAAGTCGCAATGTAACTTAAATTCAACAAACGGACCATCAAAATAAAGTGTGACCTATCTGCAACCTAGTACTGGGAAACACCCATACACACTCACATGTGCACACACACTCATACACTACAACCAATTTAGTTTATTCAATTCACCTATAGCGCATGTCTTTGGACTGTTGGGGAAGCCGGAGCACCTGGAGGAAACAGCCGGGACTCAAACCAGCAACTTTCTTGCTGTGAAGCAACAGTGCTAACCACTCAGCTACACCCTTACTCAAGTTCATTCATTCATTCATTCATTTTCTAGTCGGCTTAGTCCCTTTATTAATCCGGGGTCGCCACAGCGGAATTAACCAAAAACTTATCCAGCATGTGTTTTATGCAGCGGATGCCCTTCCAGCTGCAACCCATCTCTGGGAAACATTCACACACTCATTCACACTCATACATTACGGACAATTTAGCTTACCCCATTCACCTATACCACATGTCTTTGGACTTGTGGGGGAAACCGGAGCACCCGGAGGAAACCCACGCAACCACGGGGAGAACATGCAAACTCCACACAGAAATGCCAACTGACCCAGCCAGGGCTCGAACCAGTGACCTTCTTGCTGTGAGGCAAACGTGCTACTCACTACGCCTGCTCAAGTTCATTTTGAAGAAAAACTGGTCTTAGTCCACTTCCAAACAACCTCTAGTGCGGTAAGACGAAATTATGGAAGGCAACACAGAACAAAAACCTCTAATCAAAACTAAAACAGTTTGTCCATTTCATCATAGACATCAGAAACACATCTTTCCTTCAGCAGATCTTCAGTTGTTTGTGTGAAGGAGGAATTCCTGCTCCTGTGTTCACTCCTTTTTCACATTTTACAAGCTCTTCGTGAATTCTCAACTGACAAAGACACCATCACATGCACACTATTAGAAGTGCATCACATGTATATCCCAGTTTTGGGATGTTAGACAAGTTTAAAATTCATTAATTCATTCATTTTCCTTTGGCTTAGTCCCTTATTTATCATTTAACTATCCCTAATTTAACTATTCCGGCATATGCTTTACAGATGCCCTCCCAGCCACAAACCAGTACTGGGAAACACTCATACACTTTCACATTCACACACACTCATACACTACGGCCAATTTCATTCATTCATTCATTTTCTTTTTGACTTAGTCCCTTTATTAATCTGGGGTCACCACAGCGGAATGAACCGCCAACTTATCCAGCAGATGTTTTACGCAGCGGATGCCTCTCCAGCTGCAACTATCTCTGGGAAACATCCATACACACTCATTCACACTCATACACTACGGACAATTTAGCTTACCCAATTCACCTGTACCACATGTCTTGGGAAACCGGAGCACCCACGCAACCACGTGGGGAACATGCAAACTCCACACAGAAATGCCAACTTGAACCAGCGATCTTCTTGCTGTGAGGCGAACGTGCAACCAACTACGCCACCGTGGCACCCTACAGCCAATTTAGTTAATCTAATTCACCTGTAGCGCATGTGTTCGGACTGTGGGGGAAAACCCAGAGGAAGCCCACGCCAACAAGAGGAGAACATCCAAACTTCACACAGAAATGCCAGCTGCCACAGCTGGGATTCGAACCAGTGACCTTCTTACTGTGAGGTGACAGTGCTAACCACTGAGCTAACGTGCCACCCGCAAATTAAAAATATACATCCTATTGTTTTTGTTATCTTTAGGTTTTGTCATACAAATGACACTAAACAAGACCAAATTAACCAAAGTGTGAACACACTTTAAAGGGATAATTCACCCAAAAAATTACAGTTTCTACCCCATTTAATCACACTCAAGTAGTTCAAAACGTTTCTTTATGCTGTTGAACACAAAATGTTCTGGATGCTGGAAACAAGCAGCCTCCGAGATCCATAGCGGGAACAAAAAAACTATGGAAATATATAATTCAGTAAAGTACGAAAGTCCTAAGAGGTTAGCACTAAAATATTTTTTCTCCTTTGTTATGTCGTGATTACCACTTAATTATCTCGTGATCTCCACATAACTCGTTTCCTCGTGATCTCGACATTATAAAAAGTTCTGCTTATTCTCAAACTTAACTGCACATCTCTTACCATTTCTCTGGTCAGCCTCCTTCTCAAGTGTCGGACACTGATATAGAAATTGTCAATCACTGAAAGGCATAGAACTATCTCAGTTTGACTCAGTCCCTGGTCAAAATAAAAGTGAATGCATGATGTTTCGTAGGCGTTTGCTCACGGAAGTCAGAATAAGCAGCACTTTTGTGATGTCGAGATCACGAGAAAATTAAGTCGTGATCATGACATAACTTTTTGTGATGTCGAGATCACGAGAAAACAAGTTGTTATATTGAGATCACGAGATAATTGAGTCATGATCACGACATAACAAGAGGGAAAAAATATTTTAATGCATGGCCTCTTAGGACTTACATAGTAAAGACCATTTTGAGGGATGTAAACAATAACAATTGTTCTAAAGTATTTCTTGTTTTACATGTTTTCATTTCCACAGCTTCCGGGATTCCAAAAAGGTCCCCATATTGATAATAACGTTATGATTGAATAACATGAGTTATAATTGAATTCCCTCTTTCAATAGGCCAGTGACATCACCACATTGAAATGGCCTATACTGTATCTTCCCCTGTGTTTCATCAGAAGAAAGAACCTCAAACATGTTTGGAACAACTAGAGGATGAGTAAATTTGGGGTGAACTATCCCTTTAAGCAGCGAGATTCAACTGAGAATATAAACATCAGATCCACATCATTGACGGGAAAGAAAAGGCATGTCATGAACCCATCTGTTGGAATCAAATGTCTCTTTTTTTGATAACTGCATGGCAGATATCAAACCGAGCCTCAGAATGGGGAAGAAAGGTGACTCTGAACGTGGCATGGTTGTTGGCGCCAGACGGGCTGGTCTGAGTATTTCAGAAACTGCTGATCTACTGGGATTTTCACGCACAACCATCTCTAGGGTTTGCAGAGAATGGTCCAAAATAGAGAAAATATCCAGTGAGCGGCAGTTCTGTAGGCGCAAATGCCTTGTTGATATATTTATAAACATCAAAACCGCATTACTGATAGGAAAGGCATGTCATGAACCCATCTGTTTGAATCAAATGTCTCTTATTTTGATAACTGCATGGCAGTGTAAGCTTATACTCAATTATCACAGTCACAAACTGTGAATATGATGAACAGATTAGCTTTCTCCCTAAGGGGGGGCTTTTGTTTAAGTGCTTCATAGTGAAACCATTTTAGGTTGAGTTTGACGTTCATCTTTCTGATTGTAATTCTCAGATATGTCAACAACTTACACAATACATCCGGTAAAGGGTTTGGCTGTAGTGTTAGGAGTTCTTTTCTTTAAACAACAACTGTTGTTGATGGCCAGGTAGGTTACAGAACTGTACTTACAGTCACCAAATACTCCTTATCAAAGCAGAACCAAATGTAAAAAGTGACTCTATTCCTGTTCATAAATAAGGATCAGTCAGAAGAGAGCTGTCATGGCAACACACCTACCTCGCGCCTCAATCATAACAGATGCTCACAATGTAGGGCAGGGTAAGTGGGTCGCTAGCTGAGACCATTCCCAACAAAACATTTTTTCCTTTGATCACAGATATTCGAGGATGAGTGATCTTTACAAATCAGGGAAGGAGACGACAGCATCCTATACATATTAATTAGCAGGTGATGGTGCTGTGGAAGCTTGGCTGAGGGTGGAGGCTGAAGCGGGTGTAGCTGTGGGGGATTTGGGGGATGGTGTGGACGGGGCAGCGGTTGGAGCCGTGGATGTAGTGGACGTGGAGGTAGCAGCTGAGACCTGGGGTTTGGGCGCAGGAGTGTCGCTTTGGGCAGGAGTGTCGTTTGCCGGTGATTCAGACTTATTGTAGTTCAGGTTGAGGATGTGCTGCTGTAGGTGCCTGATCCAGTCCTCCTGCACCGAGAGAGGGCCGTGAAACTCCACGTCACAGAACCTACAAGAAATTAATCACAATATCAATATGATAAAAATAGTCAAGAGCACTGATTAAATTTATTAATAATTAAAGACGCACCAAATTATAGGATGCCAAAAATAATATGGCATTTCTGACTTTCAATTGTTGCTGCTCAGCAGTGTTGAAAACACTGGTTCACTTTTCCTCTGGCCATCATCAATTTGTGATGCGAAGCAGCTTTCACACTGGATACGGAAAGCGCTGTGCTATGAAACTCATTCATTTCAATGGCTTGTGCCACACTGACCAAAGCCCAAGAGTAGCAACGTGCTCCATCGACTACCTTATTAAAAAATATCTCAATATTCCACTGTGTGAATATTCTGCTCAGCCCAGCCAAGTCCAGCCAAATAACATGCCAACAGGACATTTCTATGTACTATACATTTTCTTGCTGCTTGCAATAGAGCTGCTGTGCTGTCATGGCAACGTTGGTAAAATGACGCCTCTTGACTCATTGTCAATAAAATGTGGTACTGTTATTGCTTCTTTGAGTTAAATTTAAAAAGTTTTTTTAAAAGGACAATTACTTTCCATTATTTAATAAAATAATAAACATTTATTAAGAAGCATTTTCAGTATCAGCCCAGAATTTTCATTTCGGTGCAATTCTTTACATTTGAAACATGTATTACTAAACATTGCTTATGCATAGGGCTGGGTATCGAGTTCGATACTTTTTAAGCACCGACCGAATCGTCTCGATACTATCAAGTATCGAAAAAATCATTTTCGTTCGGTACCAAATTTCGATACCCAAGGGTATAATCTTATCAACGTCAGTGAGCTAGAAAACCTGTGGCATCCTTAACATATGCCCGGATCAAATGCTGGTGATGAGCCTGAATCAGCCTGCTGCGAGGCTGTCTTGAAAATCAATAGTTTACGGCAGTTACGCCCACTTGCCCAGAGCTTGTCAAATGTGAGGCTGTAATGCGTACACTACACTTTAAAGCATGGCATACATTTAACGCAAACAATGTTTAAGTGATCAAAAGTATGGCTACATTATGCAAAGATTGGCGGCAACAGCGTGCGATGCAATATCCGTAAAAAAGTTATCGCGACCAAGACTGGCAACACGTCTAATATGATAATGTGGCCGTTTAAGCGGAGAAAATTAAAAGAAGAGACATCAAACGCGGGATGAAAACTTTATGAACCGATATCTTTATTTTCCTCCTCGACACACGCGCTTAAGGGGAAACACACTCTTAAAGGGGAAACACACCCCGTCACTTTCAGCTCTCTTAAAGGGGAAAAACAACAAGCCCAACTCGTGAATGCTGTCACATGTATAAATGTATGCGCCACAATAAAACACCTCGCAGTACACGGAATTAATTTACGAGCAGAAAGTTGCTCGGTGTTTGACTGCAAGAAGATCACGCCAGCGCAGTTATCATATCCTCTCAGTATTTTCCTGACTTCAACAATGTGCCCAGCACAAGCGTCGTCCTCCGTGACTAATGAGGATAACTGTGCGATGGCTGGGGCTCCGAAATGTAAAAATACATACAATACAAAAATGCTTTAAGGTTAACAGTAAATGATGAAGTTTACATTAAAATCATCTTATTTAAATGTCCACCCTAATGTTGTTCCAAACCCATAAGATCTTTGTTTACCTTCAGAACACAAATAAAGATCATTTGGATTTAATCCAAGAGCTTTCTGATATATTGTCAAGTATGATTACCCTTACTCGACATTGGTTCAAGTCTCACTTTGTAACCTTTAGGCCACAACTTCCACGACACCAATTATTACAAACCTGTACTTACAGTAAGTGTGCTGAATAGTCATTGCAATGTCATGTCATTAGAACTGCAATCTATTCTGAGATAAGACCATTTATGTTGCGCATGGATTGAACACAATTATAGCCTGTCCTAAAACAGCTTACTTACAAGGTTACATTTTGTTTTGCGTCCTAGTAATAGACATCGAGGCTGTGAGATAGAGATATATGCAAGTATAATTCGGATATGCAACTCACCGGCACTTGAGCGAGTAAATTTTACCCACAAGTCTAACCAGAGGCGTGGAGGGGGGCTTTGGCACAAGGGCAGGAACGGTACTGGAGCGAGGCTTTGGGGGGCCGCTTTCTCCCTCTCCTCCTTCAGCATGTGACGGGTGTTTAAGAGGTCGTCTCTCGAATCCTTCAGAGAAACAAAACAGCAGCTTAGGTGCAATTTAGCGAGTAGTTGTGGAAAACAGATTGGAAATAGTTAACGCAAACTGCAAGTGGCAAGATTCCAGTTTTGTTGTCTGCTCCAGATGCGACACACAACAACAGAAACCATTAAATACTATACCCATTCAATGACATGATAGTTTTATAATCAATACATTTTAAACCTCTTTAACATTATTGAAAGAACATAGGGAACCGAGTGTCTGATGTTGATGGTTTGCACTGTCACAGTTCTGACTATCATTTTTAACTGTTTGCTAGTTTTTATCATTTTGGTTTCAATTTAAGGGGTGGTCCACTACGATATCATATTTTAAACTCTAGTTGATGTGTTATGTAGCTGTGTGGACATAAACAACATCTCTGAATGTAATACACTGAAAGTTCAATGCAAAAGGAGACATTGGCTTTTACAGAGTTAGCTTAGCAAAGCCTACAGAGAACGAATTTGGGGACTACAAAAATACATCCGGGTTAGTGAGACCACAAACACTTCCAGTTACGTGCATACACCCTGTGCAGCAATGAGGCATGGCCAGAGGCGCTGTAACGTTATAGCAGAGAAAGCTAAAATGCCGTCCATATGCTAAATCTCTCCCAGTTCATTGCTGGATTCGGCTAAAAACTCCTCCAACCATAAAAGACGAAGCTGTGGATTGTGAGCCACAACCTCTGAGTGTTTTTAATTGTTAAAACTGATCTATTACATGCACATTTTCTAGCATAACGGTATGTTGTAGCGAGGATGTAAAAAAGGATGTAAACAATGGAAAATGCTGTTTGGAACTGCTAACAATTTAGCTACAAACTCATATTTATCAGTCAAACCGCTGTAAACACCCACAATCTTCAGCAGCGCTGCAGTGTCTCTCTATGCAGCCGCTTTTCCTGCATTCTACATCTCAAATAACAAACTACCTACTCATGCTCATGATTACCTACTCATGCTTATTCCGAATATGTGTCAAAGACAGATTTTATTTTAGAGAGCAGGCATGAGGTTCAGCTGTGTCCTCTTCATTTTCCGTCTGATTCAGGCTCAAACTTATATGGCTAACAGCTACACTGACTCTGGCGTGACGCTTTTCCTGGTGACAGGGAGCCGATCCATGAATCACGGCACCTTATGTTAGCTTGAGGACGGGCCTTTCGGAGGAACTAGGAAATATGACAGTCATTTTCATGTTAGCTGTATATAATCAAAGTAATATATATGAAAAAATAACGTGATTTTCTACATATGAAACATGAGCACACATTGCTTTGCATCCTATAGACACAACCAAGCCTTAAAAATTCACTCTAGACCACCCCTTAAAGATCTGAGTTCTGCTGGCGCTTTCAGTATAGAAATAAAAGTCACGTAAATGGTCTTCAAACTTCATACTGGTAGCCTTTATGACTGAATAAAGCACATAATCAGCACCTGAGGTGATCATTGTTATGGAAGTTTATGCTGTTGTTCAGCTATGACGTTGCAGAAAACAGAAACTAAAATAGAAACTCTCTGTCATGGACGGAAAATATGCCTTTTATCATGTGTCATGTTGCATGCAGTTAAGACAGTGTAAAGGCTGGTTCATCCTCGACGCGTCCGCTATTTCGATTGACTTCACTCTAGGTGTGCACAAAATGATATTGAGTGGAGGAGCGCATTACTATGTTGTAACTTTGGGCGTTGCTCACCATCCCAAGATGCATGACTTAGAGCACAGTCTGGCCGAGTTCAGGGACTTTGCATGTGCAATACCTTTAGAAAACCAAAACAACTACCTGATGTAAAGTCCTTAAGGTTTCCTTTGAAGCTTTAAGGGAAAACGATGTATATATTTTGTGCATAGGTTGTCCAATGATTTACAATCATTAATTCAACTATTATTAATTCAGTATTATTATTATTATTATTATTTAGTAAATTATTTTTCATTTTTATTGTATAAAGGTTGTTGTATTAAGTACGCAGTTAGCTTGTATAACATTTTCAGGAGCGTCCTTCAGTATTATCCAGAACCTATTCATTTTATATATAGTTAAATTCATTCATTTGGCAACTCCACTCGCTGACTTCTTCCCCATTGTTTGCTCATGACAGTTACTTCGAGTTATGCCCTGTTGTTACAAATAACAGTAAAGCAGCGACCGCGTCAAGAATAAAAACCTTTACAACTCTTGACTGTGCGCACACAGTGAGGGAAGGCTTGTGCTGCAGAGACAAGCAAAAGTAAAAATCAGCCTTAAGGCTGTGCTCATACCACGTGGCAAGCGCACGTTGAGTTCACTGTGGGCCACTTGTGCATGTGGAAGTGCGTTGTTGGAGTGATGACCAGCAGTCTGTGAAATAAGGCCATGCTGAGTGGAACTGGCACTCCTGCTTTTTGCGTCCACTCCCCGTGATGACAATCCCCAGGAACAGCTGTTGGCATCCCGTCCGATTGCCCTCTTTTGAGGCAAAGTGAGAGACGCCCATTTGGCAACAGTGGGTTTTTGGGAAACAGGCGTTGTAGGGCCAGACTCACAGGATGGTGAGACGACAGAACTGCACCTCTGCGAAAGATTGCAACAAATTTAATTAGCATTAGACAAGTCGGATATGTACATTTCCACAAATAGACACCACACATGACTATTAGAAGGTAGCTAAGCTGTGCTTGAAAAGTCGCTAAATGTCGCTAAATGATGTCATGGTTAAATTTGCATATTACTGACATCATCAAGCTCTATTCGTATCTACATACACATTTTTACTACTAAAATTTCATGTCTTGTCCAGGGCTTTCAAGTAATTTTTTATGACCTAATGTTTCATGTAATGTCTACATAAATGGTAAACAATAAGAAAAACAATGCACGATCAAATATATTACAGCAGTGGTTCTCAAATTGTGGTACGTGTACCACTAGTGGTACGCAGGCTTCCTTCTAGTGGTCAGGAGGAATCGCTGAATAATTGAAGTTAAAAAATGAAAACACTTAACCCTTTGATGTGTACGATGACACCGATGTGATCAGTAAACTGATTTTAATAGGCTAAACCTTTTATTTTATTTTCAATTTCCTATTGTTTACATATTCTATTTCCTCCCCGTAATTTTAACGGTTGTTGGGGGTGTATCCTGTATTTTTTGTATCCCAATGTTGACAGGTATAGTTTAATCAATTGCTTTTCTAACACACAGTGAGCAGATCTAATTTCTAATTTAAATATGTAAATACAATTCATATATTTCAAATACAAGATAATGTTTAGATTTTAAATACAAATAAGTCATATATACACATAATATATATTTCAAAAAAAGTTTATATACGAATATGATGACATATAGCCTATATTTATGTGGGCCAAGGAACTTGATGAATAGCCTACTTTATAAAATATAAGGCAATATAATATATAAGCACAGTACAGTGTTAATGTTCGAACTATTTCGAATGTTTAAAGTGGCTGACAATAATAAATATTCATTGTAATAAGAATTAATCTGCCACATTTATGAACTGCGCAGGGCTGTAGTTGCTTTATTACGCCTGCTACGTTTCTGTATTTCAATACCGGTCATTATGGTGGTACTTGGAGAGATTTTTTTCTGAGGTGGTACTTGGTGAAAAACGTTTTAGATCCACTGTATTACAGCATATCATAAAACATGCAACAATCTATTTAGTTTAAATGTATTTTTAGATCTCTGTAAAATGTATTTAGATAAAGCTTACACTGCACTAATAATGTGAGAGCATGTTTCTGGCCAAGCACAGAAAAGAAGTAAAGGCAACTAACCTATATTCAAGTATACAGACATGCTAAACTTTTTTTATGACTTTTTTCAAGGACGTTTCCAGGCCTTAAAAATGCCATGACAAAATTCCATGACTTTTCCAGGTTTCCCATGGCCGTATGAACCATGTACCTAGACTTTGGTTCAAAATTCACTAGATTTGTTTGCTAAGCATTATTTTTTTTAAATAAAGTCATGAAAAAGGTCAGGAAAAATACTAAATCTAAGTATAAAGTAAGGAACACTTCACTTTTTAGTAATAGACTCATTTACAACTCTCCAAGAGTTTAACTGCCGAGTTTAAATTCAATTCATCTTTAGTACTATAGCACTATTTACAATTGTTAGTATATTTTATTGAAGCAGCTTAATTTAAAAGCCATAACAATATTTCAAAATTTGGAACATTCCAGCAAGTCAGGCAGACAGGAGAGCAGTGGCAGAGGCAAAATGCTGGTGTATTTGCAGTTAAATTAAAACTTAAAAACTAAATAAATTAGTATAAAAACGTCAAGTTCAGTTCAGTTTGAATCAGATCAATGTAATGCAAATGTAATGAAAAAAGTTTTTTAAGCCATTCAGCTAATCTCTGGGATTTAAAGGAGCACTTTTGAGCTTAGCTAGAACAAATCATAAAATCGGATTAGACCATTAGCATCTCGCTCAAAAATTACCAAAGAGTTTTAATAACATTCCTTCTGTAGTTAAGTTGTGCACTATAAATGACAGAAAATTAAAATGAATCACCTTTATCTTAGCATAAATCATTGAATCAGATCAGACCATTAGCATCTCACTCAAAAATGATCAAAAAGATTCAATCATTTTCCTACTGTAGTTACGCTGTGTAACTAGAATGAGAAAATTCAAATGGTGCACTTTTAGCTTAGCTTAACATAAATCATTAAACTGGATTAGACCATTAGCATCTTGCTCAAAAAACGACCAGAGTTTCAATAATATTCCTTCTGTAGTTATACTGTGTACTAAGTATGACAGAAAATTCAAACAGAGCACTTTTAGCTTAGCTTAGCATAAATCATTGAACTGGATTAGACCATTAGCATCTTGCTCAAAAACAAAAGAGTTTCAACAATTTTCCTTCTGTAGTTACATTGTGTACTAAAAATGACAAAAAATTCAACGTTGATATTTTCTAGTCTGATAGCCTGGATAGGATGGATAGGAACTGTCCTCTCATTCTGGCATAATAATCAGGAGACTTTGCTGCCATATCATTGCAATTGAAAATAGTTCTGAATGGTCTCTCACAAATGCCTCCATGATTACAAGATTTTCAGGTGCTGCATAATTTCGCTGCAGCTGCAGCAAAGGTCCTTAACTATTATTTTAATAATACGATTAAATGATGCTAAGCTAAAAGTGCTCCCACTAGATCCAGAGATCCCCTTAATGGATTTAAGAAATTGTAAAACTCAACTTTTGAACTCCAGGGTAGTTGTAAAATGAGTTAAAAAGGTGGAGTAGTCCTTTAGAGGTCCCATGAAGTGCTTTGAAAGGTGAATATTTATTTAATATTTGACGTAATCTCAACTGAAACATGAAAAGAGGGTGGGACATGGTAGCCACCCCTTAAAAAATAGCCAATAGTGTTTTGCCTTGAGCTTGGGCACATCATTGCTTGAGCTTGAGCGCATCATATATGAAGCATCTTAAAGGGGACGGGCATGTCAGATACTAGAGTGTATATAAGGTGTTTGAAGTTTGAGGTGATGTGGATAAAACTATTGATCCATTTAGGCGAAGGTGACAAAATACAAACCTTACATCAGTTTTATATCTTCTAAACGTGAATTTTGTCAGTGTTTTGGAGCACACTAGCTTATAGATATCCTAAAAACTAACAATACTGATACTAACATCTAAAAAACTTTATTTTAATTTCATGAGATATTTAAGTTGGCAAAACAGCACATAACTTCAATTACTAGGGAGTGTTATTGCATCACAAAATAGTTCTAGTTGCTTTCATACCTTCTTTTGGGCATAGCGGGCTCCTTGCGCATAACTCTGCTGCATCTCTGCTGCCTTCTGTGGACGGCTGCGTATCCAGGCACTCAGCGTCTCGATAGGCGAACCATTCACACACCACTCGGTCACGCCAAATTGTCTTAAATGTGCTCGAGCATGACTGGCCAGTGCTTTCCGGTTCTCAAAGTAGAATCCACAGAGCTCACAACTGGGATCTGAAACAGAGAAATACGAGAGGATAAAGCCACATTGTTCTTGAGACTATTCATCAGAACTATTTGATGCGTTTTTAATAAATCAGGATATTAAACTGAGGGAAAATATTCTGACAAACAAGAAATATAACTGGGGAGTTGACAAAGAGGCAGTATTTTTTTTCCTTGAATAACACCAGTTCTGAAGTTTGAAGTCTGGGAAAATAATTAAAGTCACTAACTTCATCAAATCCTTTCACTGTTTATATATTTCTCGAATCTGATTGTCTAATAGCCATGAGATATTAAAGTAATATAAGCACTTGTACAGACTCTTCACCCTTGTGTATTACTCCACCCACACGAGTGGCAAGCAGAGGACAAGTTTGACAAATGTACTTATTTAGGTGAGAAGGTAGTTGTTAAAAATGCAACTATGCAGTTTATTTATAAGTTTAGTGCCTATTTTAAATATTTATAATTTCCGAGATTTAGCATCTTGGCGGCCATCAGCCTGTCATACTGAGCAGAGCAAAGATGGTTGAGGTTTCAACGTTTAGGGAAGAAAAACAGCATTTTTTTCAGAGTATGTTACAAACTACAGCTGATCAAATCATTTTAACACAGGTAAGTGACATTCTAAGTCAATCTCTCTCTTTTGTATGTTGTAGTGCTGTATTTATACCATAGTAATCTGGTAGTGTTTGCTTTGCTCTGGCTTTTTCGGGGTTAATTATCTTAATCTCCCGATTGCAACAGTGAAATACTGGGAAATAGTTTAGACTGAAGGCCGTTCATGCCGTTCAGCCTTATAATCTTAAAATGTGAGCAAAATTACCTGTTTTGTCATCAGTTTAGACATTACACTAGAGAATCATTCAAATACTAGCTCTAAAGTGATGTTTGTGAAGTCGGTGTGCGTACGCTAACATAAATCAATGCTTAGAATTCTGAAATGCATGGCGCTGAGTGGCGTGATGCAGCACGTTGCTGAGTGGTACATCCGGTGTGCAACCCCTTTAAGGCACTTGCCACTTGCAACGCACACCTCCCACCAGTGCCAATAGCCAT
>CAIGQQ010006944.1:242549-259397 GCA_903798035.1 Danio albolineatus
TTTTTTCTGTGATTTGTCGAACAATAAAACATAATTTTACAGTGGTTCCAAAAAAGTGAAAGGTGTGTAAATATTATGGCCAATTTATTTACAATGTAGTCAAGGGCTTCACAATGGGGCTTCAGTCACATAATCCTGAATGGGGTCTTTCAATAATTAAAGTTTTCAGTGAAATTTAAAATGAGCATATAGTGTCACACCAGAGGACAAGTTTTTAGTGACAAAATGTATCAAGTTCCAATGTCTTAATAAATATATGGAAGACATAAATGATTGCCATATATTAAAATAGGCACTTGTAAAATTACTTTCGTTTTACTTTATAAGAGCTGTAATTTACTATGTTACGTACTACAAACTATGCTTGAGACAGTCAAGACACAGAACTTTCGACATTTAGCTCAAAAATGTAAAAAATAATTAAAAGTTTTTATAGCAAGAGGTTGCAGCAGGAAGGGCATCCGCTGCGAAAAACATATGCTGGATAAGTTGGCGGTTCATTCCACTGTGGCGACACCAGATTAATAAAGGGGCTAAGCCGAAAAGAAAATGAATGAATGAATATAACAAGAGGTCCATGAAAGAAAGAAAAGTATTACCATTTATGGGTTTTTAAATTATTTCAATATTAATTATATTCAAGTTTGCCATGTCTGACACTAAAAAACACAACGTCACATCAACAACCCAATTACATACTTATGTGTAAAACCGCTACACTGATTAGATCCGTTTTAAGCTCTGGAATCCTGCATGGGGGTCTTTATTTATATATAGCCATTCTTTTAAAAACAAGGAAGCAACACAGACACTGACTGACCTATTAAACAAAGTCATAGAGAAACACCAAATAAGGAGTATTACAAAAATATAGCCTTACCCATTTGGCCTACTCCATGTTTCTCAGCTGAGGTTTTACCCTTAAATGAATAGTCCTGTGGGGGAGACGAGAAGTCTTTCGATTGCACAAGCAGTGTCTTTTCTCCAGGTTGTTTCTCCTCTATGAGCACTTTCTTCTTCAGTGGATGAACTCCGAAAAGTTTCCCCACAGGTAAAGTAGGGGTGAGGCCTATGCTTCCCAGCCCATGCTTATGGAGGCGTGAACCGGAGTGGAGCAGATTTAGAGGTGATTTTCGGGACAGGGCAGAGGACTGATAGCCTGGACTGCCCAATGAAATCCCACCATCTTGTCCTGGTTCCTCCTTTATGCCCAAAGCAACTGATGCAGGAGTGCTGCCCTGTCTCCTCATGACCTCCCACAGCGTGTCAATGGGCGAGCCGTTCACGGACCACTCTGTGATGCCCATGTGTCTCAAGTGTGAGCGTGCATGGCTCGATAAACCCTTGCGGTTCTCGAAGAATTCACCGCAGAACTCACAGCGAATGTCACGTGAAGGCTCCTTCTCCTGAGTCATAACTGTAGGAGGAAAGACAGGAGGAAAAACAAATGATTGAGTTGGGGATAATTCAGTCATGCTTTAAAGGAACGCTCCTCTTTTTTTTGGGAGATCTCATTTCATTAGTGACGGGAGGTTCGGCAGTTCATTTTACTCACTCTGACCTTTGAGTCTCGTTCATCGAGGTGAACCAATCTTTTCATTCACTTCGTTCAATTCACCAAATTATTATTAAAATGTTACAGGTTGCAAACTCATCGGCAACTATCCTAAACATTGATCACACTACAAACGAATCCTAACTAGAATGCTATAAGATCAATCATTGTTTACCTGGTGTTTTGGTTATGTCAGATCACCTCTTCTAACATATATTTGTCAGGATTCTGCCACTCCTTGGAAATTATTGTTTTGGTGGCAGAGTCCAGACACTAGCTCTGTCTTGTCTTGTTTGTGGTGCTCGGCTCGAGTTTTCTCGGGTCGAGCACTTATCTTTTGTCATTGTTTTCTGTATGGGTGCCGTCATTGGCGCGCTTAGTCCATGAGGTCTGGGCCTGCTTGGGACACGCGCCCTTGTACTCGTGTTTGTTCTGTCAGCATCGCGCTGTTTCATTCTCAGCGTCTCAGTCTAGTTGGGTTTCAGTTTTGGATGGCGTTGAGATAAAAACATGCGCGTTGCATAAGTGTGAGCACACAGTAAGGTGTTAATTTTATCGTGTGCTTGTGTCTTGCGTTTGTCTAAGCACATGGCCCTGTGTTTACATAGTGGCTGTGTGTTTCCGTTGTCTGATTTGAACACGCGGCTGCTTGTTCTTGTCCCGTTTTACATGAGCACATGGCTTGTGGTGTTTTCTTGTGTCATGTGCTTTCCCGTCTATTATCTAGTCCCACCCTCCTTGTTAACCCATCGTTAGTTTATCATGTTCACCTGTTTGTGTTAATTATTTCTGCTTATATTCTCCTCATGTCTGCTGTCCTGTGCCAGTTCGTTGTCGCGGATACCCCTGTCTTGTTGTGTTCTCCAGTCCTGATCCTTACCAGCCTGCTCAGTCAAGTTTGTTTGTTTGTTTGTTTGTTTTATTAATGTTTTCCCTCGGGGTAGTTTGTTTTGCTGTTTTATTAATTTTTTTATTAATAAACCTATATTATTTGTCTGCAATTGAGTCCTCCTCCTTGTCCCCAACCAAAACCCTGACAATATTCAAATTAGAGGTTATTCTCATGACACAGTCCCATATAAGATTAACCAATGCACACAGTCTGACCCAAAAGGACCCATAATTAGTTTATCCCCTGGAGTCGTTCGATCATCACGTAATGTGATAAGCATGTAAAAAGATGCCTCCAACCAAGGACTCAAGAGATGTATGGATCAAATCTTTCCGGCTCTGACTGCATGTGATTGGCTTCTGTCTTTTACTTGATGAACTAAGGACTCAAACCCGATAGAAGACTCAAAAAAGGAACTAATCTTCAACCCTACTTGCACAAATGTGCGCATACACTAATGAACAAATCACTCCCAGAGAGGTCTCTTTATTCCTAAGTCACAAAATAGATTCATTCAAAATGAGCAAATCGTTCAAGAACAACCCATCACTGCATTTTACAATCCCCTAGAGGTAAACAGTTGAGTTTTATCATTTTTTAATCCAACTTAATCTGGCCGCTTGCTCTCTGCAACTCTCACATGGTCGCCCACCGAAACTAAGCAGGGCTAAGTACCTGGATAGGAGATCACATGGGAAGGCTAGGTTGCTGCCGGAAGTGGTGTTAGTGAGGCCAAGAGGAAGAGCTCAACCTGCTCAACCTGCTTAACACCCCAGAATAGAAGGGGACACTATACTGTTAGTGAGCACAGTCTTTCGGATGAGATGTAAAACCGAGGTGCTAACTGTTTGTGGTCATAAAAAAAAAATCAGGATGTCCTTCGAATAAGAGTTGGGGTTTAACCCACTGGCCTCTGTCCATCATGGCATGTACAGAAAAGCGCTATATAAATTATTATTATTATTTAGCCAATCTGGCGAGCACAATTTAGCTTAGCATAAATCATTGAATTGAATTAGCATCTTACTCCAAAATTAGGTTATGTTTTTTTGTTGGTATGTGCATAAAATTACATCTTTATCACAAACGTATGCAACAACAAACTAAATAAAACAAACTCGGACTTTTGAGTCTCGTTCATCAAGGTGAACGAATCTTTTCATTCATTTCATTCAATTTGCCAAATTATTATTAAAATGTTACAGGTTGCTTCCAAACTGATCGATGCTGCACACTGGTGGTACACCCCAAAAATGTGTAAAGTGCTTTGAGTGTACAGAAAAGCACTATATTAATGTAAGGAATTATTATTATTATTATTATTATTTAGCCAATCTGACAGAAGCAATTTAGCTTAGCATAAATCATAGAATTAGATTAGCATCTTACTCCAAAATAAGGTGATGTATTTAACTCCAAAATAAGGTGATGTATTTTGGCTTGTATGTCCATGAAATTACATCTATATCACAAACGTATGCAACAACAAATTAATACAACTTACCATAATAGAGAGAGATGTTGGAGTACCCCACCGTATTTAAAATATTTTATTAAGCAATGCAAACAGATCCTGATTGTGGCGCTAGTTTTTGTACCTGTTTTGTGGCATCGTAGAAAACATTTAGAAACGTTTAGAATTCTATAAAAATATGTATATTCTTTCTCATATAGTGTAATTTGGGGTTTTTGCAGCCTGGTAGAAACTCTTGTACTGGGTCGCAACACAGCAGACTCCTGATCTAGATAATAGCATCTTTTTCCATCAGTCTTAGTACACAAAATAACTATGAAAGAGTCTAGCTTTAAATAGGAAAATAATCAAAAGTGCTAATGGTCTAATCCGATTAAATGGTCTATGCTAATCTAAGCTAAAAGTGCTCCCGTCACACCAGCAGACCGGCTGAACGGATTTAAAAACAGATAAAACTCAACTGATTAACTATAGATTTGTAAAATAAGGCCATTTCCATTAAAAGTGGAGTGTTTCCTAAAGATTAATTAAAATTAAACAAGCATCATATATGTGGGAGGAATAAAAACTTACCCAAGTTGACTGGATAAACATTATCTGAAGCGATTAAACTGGAATGTAGTGGCTCTGGGCTGTAGCGTTCATCTGCTCCCATGTCTGATCCTTTCATGGTTACTTCCACAATTTCAGGCTCTGGTTTTGGTTTAACCAGGTCCACTATTGGTGGAGAACTGGTGGCGGACGTTGAGGGTGACATTTTGCGGATAGTAGGCTGGTCATGGTTTGGTGTTTTGGCAAAGTGAAAAGGCAAGCGGCCAATAATACTCCCTGATGGGGAAGAGGACTGGAGCGTGTGACGGGGCAGTCCTGGGCTCGAAGACGAAGGGGATTTGGGGGACTTCAGAGGCATGATAGTTGGTAGGCCTCTGCGTACTATAATCTCTTTTAGAGTATCAATAGGCGACCCGTTCACAGACCATTCAGTGATCCCAAGCTGACGCAGGTGGGAGCGAGCATGGCTGGAGAGGCCTTTGCGGTTCTCAAAAAGTTCTCCACAGAACTCACAGCTCACATCTTTCAACGGCTCTAGCAGAAGCACACAGAACAATCTTACGTTAGGTTTAGGCTTAAATATTACCTCATGTCATTAATGAACCAAACAACAAAGACATGAACAAACTAAGGCTGGGCAAATAATCAATCTCAAATCTTGTTGAAATAACAAACTGTGATTGACGTGCATGTCTTCTCAAGGAAGCAATGTGTGATTTGTAGTAAATCTCCTCCAAAGATCAGAAGAAACCTACACTTAACCTAACCTTAACCTGAAGGAAACAGGAAATCTCCAGGAGAAATAGCGCTTGCTGAATAAACAGGAGATTTAACTGCTTTCATTGATTCAGCATGACTAATATACTGTACACACGACTATGGAATAGTTTCAGAAGGACTTGATTCAAACAATCGACTGAAGTTATCCAGTGAGCTTGGAGTAAAATTTGTTTGATATACTGTAATTACTAGTTTATTTTAGAACATCTCTCATTTTCGTTAATTCTCTGTCTAATTGTCTCTCTCTCTTTCTCCCCGACCTGTCATTTTCACAGGTGCCGCCTACATTCGGAACACTACTGGCTGACAGGACTGCCAATCATAATCAACTCTATGAAGACTCGTATTCTCTCTGTCAATCATGATCGGTGCAGAGACCTTTAAATCTGAAGCGGCAATGGGAAGAGATCAGATCAGCTGTTGTTGTTTGACCATTGGCATGTTGTCTGCTTGGTGGTGTCCGTGTGGTTTAAGCTGATACTAATGCTGACTTTGAGTGAGATGTGTCTGAAGTATCTGTTGTTAAAGTTCTATCATTTGTAATATCTGAGTTCATGACGGATGTTGTGTGTCTTGCACATTTTAGCCCACGAAAGCTGATTTGCAGAGATACCTGGAAAAGCATAAGTCATGTGACATACATACCTTGCCCACAGGATATTGATGTATAGACACACTAGTTAGTGAAGTGAGCTATTTTTGTCTTTTTTTTTTTTTTTGGTTAGTGTAAGTTCAGACTTTTTTTTTCATATTGTTATTTTCTTATTTTAAGAGTTTACACTTAGCGGATGATTGGTAATAAAGCTCGTTTGGCATGCTGTCCCGGGAGAGAGCCCTGAGCTTATGAGATCCTCGAGCCCTGGGCTCCCTCCCGTTTGCAGGGCGAGAAGAGAGTTTGAGCTCAGGTAGATGTCGATGAACTCCCCCCTCGGCTTATTTCCAGCTAGTGACGGAACTGAGGTGAGGTGTACTCGCTAAGAGCTTGACTGTGGTATCATTTTGTGTGTTCAATTTACTTAGGGTGCGTGTTATTTGGACTGTAGGAGGAAACCGGGGAGAACAAGCGAAACTCCGCACAGAAATGTGATCTGGTTTAGTAGGCATTCTTGCTGTGAGGCAACAGTGCTAATCACTGGGTCGCCGTGTCGCCCATCTGAAAAGGAAGGAAAGTAGCAGTGGGTGTGGGGGGGGGGGGGGGGGGGGGGGGGGTTCTTCAAGACGAAGATGTTGAGATAAGAAAACTTTGGTTATTTATAGGTAGTTAGGAATCGTCTGATTGGATAATCAATCATGAGCTGACGCTGGAACAGCTGAGAACAATCATAAGCACGTGATCCTCTCGAAATTTGTTTATAAATAAACATCACTTAGAGGATTGGGAGGAGATTAAGGGTATATATTTTGGTTATATTTATTTCTTTGATTTTCTAGTGCAACTTTCAGTTCCCTCTCCCATTTGTCTTGTTTTTTTAACATTTATAATTATATTTTTTGTTTGTACATATTGTAAATATATGGTTTGTGGGAGCAATAAATCTTTTGCAGTGCTAACATGTTGTTTTGTGTTTCCCTTGCCACCTTTACCATTAGTTTATTCTTTTGGTCATCTCAATGTAATTCCTTTTAATTTCCTAAACATATTTCCATCAAGGGTCGTAACATGGATGAATTTTGTGATTGAGACAGCACTGATCAGTGCCCTGACTACTGAACAAGGGAGTTGATTGAGACGCACCTCATGTTATTACATGAGACATTTGTGCATGCAGCGATTACTGCACAGAGCTGTAGTTCATTGAGAAGCTACACAAATAGCTGTCAATATTGCAAAATGATTATCTAAATGTTATTACTGACTGATTAAATCTAATTTTTTGCATTGCTTATAAGTGAACTATGAAACTCTGTTCCTGGAGGGCCGATGTTTTGCACAGTTTAGTTCCAAGCCTATTTAAACACACCTGATCAAAATAATTGAGTCCTTTAGGCAAGTTTGAAACCTCGAGGTAAGTGTGTTGAAGCATGGTTGGAACTAAACTGTGCAGGACAGTGGCCCTCCAGGAACTGAGTTTGACACCCTTGATTTAAATGCACGTGCTTAACCAAAACTGACAAAATGCACAGAAAATCAAATCCATTAATCTTAGTTTTTCACTTTGTTTATTCTTTACATGTGTTTGCACTTACATGTACTTTGATCAACTAAACAGTTGTAATGCTATATAAATGAATGAAGACAGAATGAGAAAGGAAGATTAATCGCCCAGCCTAAGCGCAATCATGTAAAAACACTTACCTATAGGAAAAGACATCATTTCTCCACTACTGAAACGAAGGACCTGCAGAGAGGAGGGTTTCAGCTTCTTCTGCGGTGGGCCCAGTAGGGTGTGGGTGGATGAGGTAGCTTTGGAGCCAATGGTTGTCCTCAAAGAGGAGGCTGCTGTTTTATATAGGACAGGGCTAGAGGGAAGAGGTCTCTTAGAGGACGAAGTGGAGGGTAAGAGGGAGGTCATGCTAGTCTTCTGGGACCTCAGGTCTTCAGGACCGTCAGAGAGAAAAGAATTGGCTCTGTGCTTAAAGTCATCAGTTAAGATGAACCGGTTGAGCAGGTCAATGGGGGAGCCTTTGGATTCAGAGTACTCAATCCCAAAATGGCGCAAATGGGCACGAGCATGACTCGAGAGGCCTTTTCTGGTTTCAAACCATGCACCACACAACTGGCATATAATGTCTTTAGAGTCCATGTCCATCGCTAGAAAAGAGAGAGAGGAACAGAAAAGTTGAAGTAAAAAATCATATGCACAGGAAAAAGAAGGAAAAAATTGAGGACTACACAAACGAATCTTTATTAGCATTTAGCACAGGGCTTCTCAAAGTCTAGACTCCAGAACGCATCTGGAGAAAATGTAATCAGGAACCACCTCCACTTTACATTTCAAGATCACTAACTGTGTATGCCTGAATAACGTGTGCTTAACTTGTAATCTTTTTTACTCTGTTTTAATCATTCTCGGGGATTTTAACAAAGCTAAACTATCCCATGATCTGCCAAAATATAGACAGCATGTTACATGTCCCACAAGAGACAGCAACATATTGGATCACTGCTATACCACAATAAAGGATGCATACCACTCTGTTCAACGAGCAGCTTTGGGACACTCTGACCACTGTTTAATCCATCTTATACCAACCTACAAACAGAAACTGAAAACAGCCAAACCTGTATTAAGATCTGTGAAAAGATGGACTAATGAAACAGAGCGGGATCTACAAGCCTGTTTCGACCTCACTGACTGGAATGTCTTTGAAGATGCTGCTAACGATCTGGATGAACTCACAGACACTGTAACATCTTATATTAGTTTCTGTGAAGATGTGTGCATCCCTACCAGGACTCAACTCACATACAACAATGACAAACCATGGTTCACTGTAAAACTCAGACAGCTACGTCAGGCCAAAGAGGCTGCTTACAGGAATGGGGAGAGGGCCTTGTATAAGCAAGCAAAGTACACCCTGGAAAGAGAGATCAAAGTCGCCAAAAAGAACTACTCTGAAAAACTAAGGAGTCAGTTCTCTTCCAGCGACTCAGCATCCGTGTGGAAAAGCTTAAGGAATATTACAAGTTACAAGCCACCTTCCCCCAGCACTGTAGACAATGAACAACTTGCTAACGACCTGAATGAGTTTTACTGCCGGTTTGAGAAAACCCCCCACACCCACCCTGAACTGCTCTTCACGCCACCATTAACACCTCCACCACCCCCCACCTCCCCCATACCTGCAATTCAGTTTAATGAAGATGATGTGCGCCAGGTCTTCCGGAAACAAAAGAGGAGAAAAGCACCAGGCCCAGATTCTATAACACCAGCCTGTTTAAAATCCTGTGCTGACCAACTGGCCCCCATCTTCACCCTGATCTTCAACAGATCACTGGAGCTGTGTGAAGTGCCCTCCTGCCTCAAACGCTCCATTATCATACCCATCCCAAAGAAACCCAAACTTACAGGACTAAACGACTACAGACCGGTGGCGCTAACATCTGTGGTCATGAAGTCGTTTGAAAAGCTGGTACTGGCCCACCTGAAGGACATAACTGAACCCTCACTGGACTCTCTTCAGTTTGCCTACAGAGCAAACAGGTCTGTGGATGATGCAGTAAATATGGGATTGCATTATGTTTTGCAACACCTAGACAGACCAGGGACCTATGCGAGGATCTTGTTTGTTGACTTCAGCTCAGCTTTTAACACCATCATCCCAAAACTTCTCCTGCCCAAATTAACTCTGCTCTCCGTGCCCACCTCTGTCTGTCAGTGGATCAACAGCTTTCTAACGGACAGGCAGCAACTGGTCAAGCTGGGCAAATCCTCATCCAGGACCCGCACAATCAGCACTGGCGCCCCCCAGGGGTGTGTCCTCTCCCCTCTGCTCTTCTCTCTGTACACGAATGACTGCACCTCAAAGGACCCCTCTGTCAAGCTCCTAAAGTTTGCAGACGACACCACGCTTATCGGCCTCATTCAGGACGGTGACGAGTCTGCTTACAGACAGGAGGTTCAGGAGCTGGCTCTCTGGTGCAGTCACAACAACCTGGAGCTGAACACGCTCAAAACAGTGGAGATGATAGTGGACTTCAGGAGAAACCCCCCTGCTCTCCCCCCACTGAGCATCATGGACAGCACTGTGGCTGCAGTGGAGTCATTCAGGTTCCTGGGCACCACCATCTCTCAGGACCTGAAGTGGGACACTCACATGGACTCCATTGTCAAAAAAGCCCAACAAAGGCTGTACTTTCTTCGTCAGCTGAGGAAGTTCAACCTGCCAAAGGAGCTGCTGAAACAGTTCTACACCTCCATCATTGAATCAGTCATCTGCACTTCAATAACTGTCTGGTTTAGCTCAGCTACCAAATCTGACCTCAGAAGACTACGTCGAATAGTTCAGACTGCTGAGCGAATCATTGGTACAACCCTCCCTACTCTCCAAGAACTGTACTTATCCAGAGCAAGCAGAAGGGCTGCCAAAATCACTCTGGACCCCTCACACCCAGCACACTGCCTCTTTGAACTGTTACCTTCTGGTCGACGCTACAGAGCACTGCGCACCAGAACAGCCCGACACAGAAACAGTTTCTTCCCTCAGGCAATCCATCTCATGAACACTTGATGATAATAATCGTGGAACCAACACCACTACTTGCTATACACTCTTACACACACATACACTTATTTAACAACACACTTTACATGCCATTTGCACATAACAAATACACTTGTTACACACACATACACTTATTTAACAACACACTTTACATGCCAATTTGCATATAACAGCTGCACATATAATGTTGTATATAGTAATACACCTGTAAATACACTTGTCCATTTGTATATTTGCATTTAACACTTACTTCTATTTTTTTGAATATATTTATTATCTGTTTCTTGTCTTGTCTCTGTAATTCTGTTGCACTGTAGAAGCTCTGTCACGAAAACAAATTCCTCGTATGTGTGAACATACCTGGCAATAAAGCCCTTTCTGATTCTGATTCTGATTCTGATTTTATTTTAATGACTTTTTGGCAATGGTCCCAAATGAAACCTAAGGCAATAGTGTTCTTGCATGTCATGACAACAAGTCAGTGAACTATTTAATCATATTCGGACACTCTTAACCACAGAGATCATTTGAATGGGTGAAGATTTCTATTTCCAGAAAATAAAACTTGACAAAGAAAATTTGAGTTTTCAAAGATGACTGGACAAAAAGATGTGAGTTCATTTAGCTCAAAACTGTTCTGGGGTGCGTTTCCCAAACAACGACGTAACTCACGGATGAACTATTATAGTACGACGCATCATTTGGCAAAAGAACGATGTAGTGAGGAGTGTTTCCCAAAACCTGTAGTTTCTCTGTCGCAGATCCATCGTTTGAACCACGATAGTTAGAACGTAAAACGCCCATAATAATGCTCTGAACGGGGTGGAGTAACAACTTCTTTAGAGAAGAACCCTATAATTTCTTGGTGCAAATGATAGCGCTTTACACACACACACATTTAATAAAAATCCAATTTTAGTTTTGGTAAAAACATGCACTCGCTTTCTATATTAACTGAAATATATTTAAACGGCACATAGAGGGCCTGTGTTCCCTTATCAAATATTATTGAAAACATTACATATTCTATTCTAAATCACAGGTATTGTAATATCATATAAATGTTAATCATATAAATAAATAATGAGTCTATTTATTAAGAAATTTAATTTAATATTTATTATTTATTAGGAAATGAAAAAAATCATACTATAATAATAATAATAATAATAATAATAATAATAAGTAGGATGCCGTTTATTTATTTTTGAAAGATTTTTTTAAAGTCTACTTTTACAATTTGACACATGCAAACCACTGCAGGAATGTTCTAACCAACAGGCCCATGTCATATACAGTAGGTTACATTTCTTAATAAGATACCTACTATAAAATAAAAGCATTAACGTATGCTGTGTTTTTATATTTTCACAAGCTTTGGAGCCATGACTTATACTAGCTTTGGAGACGTAACATAAATCCGCTCGGCTGTGTTCAAAATGAATCAATTTTTCAAAGTGCACTGCGAATGGAGCGCAATTGTAAACATGAAGATCGCTAAACCTGAACTGTAAAAATACTTTAAAAAGCAAATTACACTTAAGAGTGATGACTTTAATGCTTTTAAAAAAATCATTCCAAGTTTAAATGTTAGAATGTTCTAAACAAATAGGGCATAGGGGGATAACGGGGAATAGAGCACAGCCAGGAACTATGTTTCTAACTACAGCTCCAGAGATGCAGTTTCAAGAGCACAAGTTTGCAAAGCAGTTTGCGAATATTCATTGGAACGACGTATTTGGGAAACGTCAAATCAATGAACTATGTTTGTAACGACGGAACTTGCGAGCTTAGCTGGCTAATGACGATTTTCGGAAACGCAGCCCTGTTTGATTTGTATTGAGATAGTTGGAGTTGTGAACGAAACGGCACTAAGAAACAAAAGTTTAGGCAGCTGATGGAATACTTAAAGTGTCATTTCTCACATGAGACTGTCTGGATTTTTCTGCATTACTCTGCTACTACTTCTGTTTTTTTTTTTTTTTCACAAAACTTGTGTTATTAATGTATTATTTAAAGAATAATGCATTCTAATGGTTGTTTTATGTATGTGTATGTTGATTAAAATCAAGTTTTGTTGCAACAAATTTATCTGCACTTTTGACACTGATGAAAATTCAGATTTGGACCTTTGAATTGAGACTCTGAGAAGCCCTGATTTAGCACGAGATGCTTTCTTACTAAGGTTCAACGGGGCATCCGTCTCCTGTGGTGCCCAGAAAGGTTTGGTCGGGCTGGACAGGTTTGTAGACTGGCTCTTTCCTAAGATCTTATGCTCCTGGGATCGCAATGGGGAAGACACAGGTAGCAACGAAGAGATGGGAGCTTTTCTTAGCACCGGAGAAGGGGACCGAGACTTTACAAATGGAGAAGAAGGCAGAGAGCCAGCAGTAGATGGAGTAGTTGGGGAAGGGGAAACCTTAACAGCAGAACTCGCAACTGAGAACATGACAGGAGGCTTTGCGTCCAACAGTCCTTCTTCAGTTTCAATGTCTTTCATGGGGCTAGGTACAGGAACAGCAGAGACGTGCTGTTTGCGCTTCATAGGTGATTTTGCATCTCTGGAATGATCCTTGGTAACCTGGTAGAGGAGATCAATAGGCACTCTGCTGTTCTCCGACATGCCGATCCCCAGCTGGCGCAGGTGAGAGCGGGCATGGGTAGACAAACCACGACGTGTCTCAAAGGTAGCACCACAAACACTGCATTTCAACAGGTTGGAGCCTGTGAAACAGAGAAATCGTGATCCAGGACCTATCAAGGCGTATTTATACTGTATGTTAGACTGTCACAATAAGTAATACATATCTATTGTGCAATATATTGTCACCGAAATTATTACAAATCTGGACCTGCCTATGAATGATTGTTTGAATAATGTGTGCAATCTGTTAAAGGGAAGCACAGAAGTAGGTGGCACATCTTGCCATGGCAGCATTTTGGCAATGGTACCAAATGCAAGACGATTGTTTGGAAAAGTGATGATATTGTCATTTTAAGACCATTTATTGCTACTTATTACATGTTTTTTCTTATTTGTACAGTTAAAACTGCTAACAGTTTTGAGATGTTACAAAGATTACTGGTCACACTTAACAGAAGGTTTCATTAGTTCATGTTAGTTATTTCATTCATTAACATGAACTAATAATGAACAATACTTGTACGGCATTTATTAATCACACTTCAACATTTCCGAATGCATTATCAAAATCCAAATGTATGCTTGTTAACATTAGTAAATGAACAATCAGTTAACAAATAACAGCTTTATTACCATTAACAAACTTTAATGAATATGAACAGGGCTTGATTAACACCCACCAACCTGCCAAACGCGGGTAGATTTCACCTACACAGACACTCCCACTAGCCACTTTGGCTGGTTGAAAATAATTTTAAATTGCCAGTGCTGCCTCGTCACCAAAAATTAGAATGTTAGTTAATGAGCGTTTGTCAATATGCGTGCGAATGTGATCTTAGAATCGAGCAGCAGCACGACTGACAAAAATAACTGTCCGCTCAAGCAAAAGAAAGCAGGTGAACAACGAATGAGAGGATCACGCGCACAGCGAGACACAGGCTTTCATCGCTCACTGACGAGGGCTCAGTGTTGTGCGCACCTGATGTGGTGTGTGCGAGTGTTTAAAAGCTTGCACGCTCTCGTTACTTGTGCAAAGAAACTGTGACTGAAACACAACTGGTTCTCTTTGTAATAGACTGGAAAAAATGTGACGCTCATGCACCAACAGTCCTGCTACTTTCCAGAGCTTGGGATTCTTTGTAAGCAGCAGCGGTTGATGCTTTCACTTTAACCATTTATTAGCAGATTATTAATGGGCCTAGCGTTAACCATGTTCGCGTGACTATGCTTTCATTATCACACACGGAATATTTTTCACCGCTTTCTTTTGCTTAATGTCATGCATTCATTTTCTTTTCGGCTTAGTCCCTTTATTAATCCGGGGTCGCCACAGCGGAATGAACCACCAACTTATCCAGCATTTGTTTTACATAGCGGATGCCCTTCCAGCCACAACCTATCTCTGGGAAACATCCATACATTCTCATTCACATACACTACAGACAATTTAGCCTACCCAATTCACCTGTACCCCATATCTTTGGACTGTGTGGGAAACCGGAGTACCCAGAGGAAACCCACGCGAACACGGGGAGAACATGCAAACTCCACACAGAAATGCCAACTGACCCAGCTGAGGCTCAAACCAGTGACCTTCTTGCTGAAAGGCGACAGCACTACCTACCGCGCCACCGTGTCGCCTTGCTTACTGTTGTTAACGGTCTAATTATCACCCTTTATAATAGCATTGCTTTAATAGGAGATTAACTCTCCATTTTCTGTATGTATAGTCACATGTGATCTGGGACCTTTAGCCAGTACAGGCTACTGTGTATTTTAGATGATCAATTGTTTTGGTGATTAAAAAAAAGTCTTTGTACACAGTCATATTTTGCGTGTTTTGACACATTATTTAAAATTTGTGGCTAGGAAATAATTAGTTTGGTGTGTCCAGAGAGAGAGAGAAAAAGTCATGTGATATAAAACTAATTACAATGCAACAATATGAAACCACAAGCTATTTGCTTCTGCACACTGAGCAGGGTCATAAACTACACAAACAAAAAGTTGAATGAGGAGGCATGTGGACATAACTCAAAATTTAAACCAAGTATTTTAGCATGTCAAAGTCAAATTTATGCAAATAAAAAATATTTCCCAACAACAAAATTGTGGCTAGTGAAAACAGCAAGTGGCTAGTAACATTAGAAAACTACTAGCCACAGTGGCTGGTGATCAAAAAAGTTAATGTCAAGCCCTGAATATGAATAAATACTGTAATAAATGTATTGTTCATTAGTTGTTCATGTTAGTAAACACATTAACTGATATAAACTAGTATAACCTTATTGCAAAGTGTAGAAAATGTACATTTATGTGCAGATTTTCTCCATGAAATGCAAAAGGTGCATTTTTAAAGGCAAGGCAAGGCAAGTTTATTTATATAGCACATTTCATACACAGTGGCAATTCAAAGTGTTTTACGTAAACAGGAATAAAATTCAAGTATAAGAAAATAAAAACAAATAATAAAAAACAGATAAAAACAGAATCAAATGTGTAAAGCATATAATTAGATTTTGTAACAACATGATTGTTGATTTATGTGTGAGATAAAAGAAAACGTACGCTACAGGTAGACATAAAACAGACAAGAGATTAAAATTCATATTACCTCTGGGATCTGTGTCATTGGATACAGGGCTCTCTTCCTCTAAAGAAAACAGTGTCTTTTGTCCTGGACTTGCGGACAATTTATCTGTTAGGGGCATTTGGGTTTCATCTTCTTCCTCCTCCTCATCCTCTGCCCCCTCCCCACCTGAACATGCAAAAACACACATTTCTTCATTTGCTAATTGTAAAGGTAAACCTTTAATTAAAGGTGCTGTATGTAAGTTTTTGACTCTTCTAAGGCATAAAAGTACCATCATATGTTTGCAGATATTTAAGAAACATGCCAAGTAAACATTCTTGTTTATCTGAAAAACAATGCTGAAGTCAGATATTCTGCTTAGAAAATGTGTTTTCTGGCACTTTGATAAACGTTAATTAAGGTAAAAAAAATCCAGTCCACAATTACTTTTATATTAAAAATACGTCATTTTATGTGTTTTTTTCACCAAATCTGTGACATCATTTGTGAGCTTGGCAATTAAAGATTTAAAATCCTGTAATTCTCCAAACAATTTAGTGGATTTGATCAGAACTGAGGTTGATTAACATATTTATGCAAAAAAAATTGTTTAAGCAAAAGCAGTTTAACTTAGTGGATGTTTGCATCCCTTACACTCAGGGCCGGATTAACCAATGGGCATTATGGGCACAGGCCCAGGGAGGAAAAAATGCAGATTTTGGAGTGTCTATATATTTTGGCTAGGTGCAAATAGCACACCTCATTAGAATAAGCTTTTTGTGTGATTTCTGCCCATCACTCTGTGATTGACAGAGACAACATAACTATAGAGCGCAGTTGACAGCAGCGTGAGTGGCATAGCTCGTAAAGCGCATGGCAACATGTTTTGACACGATCGATCATCAACCAGTTCTAATCCAGCGTCTAACGAACACGTTCTTCTCTTCAAGTACATTTATTTTTAATAAAAAGAAAATATATTTTTTTATAAAATGAAAATAATGAAAATGTCACAAGTGGCTCGTGGGTATTTTTATAAGGTTTAGCCTATTAAATATGTGTATAAACAGCATCTAAATAGTTATTTTAAGTATTCCATAAACAGTTATTTTCCATGGTGTTAAATGTCAGCGACATCTTAACATAACTAATTTGTATTTACAACAGATACCCTTTAATATATATATATATATATATATATATATATATATAT
>CAIGQQ010006944.1:259797-276850 GCA_903798035.1 Danio albolineatus
ATAATATTTATATATTTAGTACAGCTTCAGTGAACTTGAACAAGTATACTAAAAACCATTCATTTTCACAAATTTTATTAGTAATTTTTTTTATATCAAAGTGTGCTTTAATTGCTTTAAAATTAAGTAAAATCTTTGTAGACTATAAAAATATGTACTACAGTATATATAGTTTATTTGAAAAAAGTGGGCAATACTTTATAGGTTTTGCAAATTTTTGAATGCAGGATGCGGCCAGGTATGGGGGCCCAACAAGACAATGGGTCCAGGGGCCTCTGAATTCTTAATCCGGGCCTGCTTACACTACAAAAAGGTAGTAAATCTCAATGCTCAAAGGTTAAAGTGGTAGTTCACACAAAATTTAAAATTCTGTCCTTATTTACTCACCCACAAACCTATTTGAGTTTCTTTTTTCCACTGAACCCAAAAGTAGTTCTTTTCAAAAAGGTTGGAAACCAGTAACCATTCACTTTTTTTCAATGGTCACAACATTTTTCTAAATATCTTCCTTCATGTTCAACAGGAAAAGGAAGCTCATTAAGCTTTAGAAGCACTTGAAGGCACATAAAAAGTAATGTTTTTTTTAGTAAAATATCCCTTTGAAAAACTCTAACAGACAATTAGATCTTAAGACAACAGGTTGTCAGACCTAAAAGTTGTTTAGTGTTGACTTCTCAAATCTAACAACTATGAACATACTCGGAGGCAAATTCACCAGGACTACTGTGCAACACTGAAGCAGCACACTGTGGTTTTCTTTTGAAGCCCCTGCTGGCCTTGCTCTTCTCAGCATATTCAATATAATAAGCGTTCCTGCGGTGGGCGTTTCAGTGTTCTGTCATTTGATCTGTCCTAGTCACAGTTCTAGCAACATCAGCCCTTTTTCTCCTCAGACTGAAAATGAAAATCCTCTGTGATGACATGCACTGTGTGAAATGACCAGACGCTAAAAACAGACAAAATACTTTGAATTAAAGACGAAAATTAAACTTATCATATCAGAAAATAAGCAGTGCTGTGAGTTGTCTTTTTAAAGGGATTTCTGTGAAAGTGGACGAAATAGTAACCAGGAGAAGAAAAGCGGCGACGCGCTCCATTACAACATTAAAAAAGCACCTCAAGTAAAATGGCGAAGACAGCCTAATTTCAGTAATCATAAAGACATATAGGCACTGAAAAAAAGAAGCCGTCATTTTGACAGGACACCCAAAACTGCCCTTAATAAGTACCCAAACACGTAATATCCCAAAGAATTCACTTTTCAGATCGAAAGTGTTCAGACAGCAGGGGAATGAGTCGCTTTTGTGCGCGCGCTGTCTCTCACTGGAGATTTGTCTGCCATATCAGTGATTTAAAACGCACATCGGTTGTGACAGGAGCTTGTCTTAAATGTTAACACGATTGCATGCCATGCAAGATTTAAGAGTGGCAAAGCTCCGAGCGTGTGCGTCTCTCATGCAAGCTCATGCACGGCGCGGAAGTGCATGCACTCACCATTCAGCGGCTGCGGCGCATCGGACTTATTACAGCACCTACAGTCAGACAATTTTTCCGCTATTGTTTGTGTCTGCGGGGAGGTGGAAGCAGCCATTTTGCCCCGCACACATGCACTAACGCACCAAGGCGTGACGAACCGAGAAAAGGCGGAGACTGGGCTAAATATTAAATGCCCGACATCAATTACAGTAATGAAGATTGCGCTAAGAAATTAGCAAGTGTTCAGCACCATCTTTACAACTGCTTGCAGAAGTGCCTGACACAGACTCCAGGGTAAGCAGTGCCAAGCACAAGAAAGTAGGCTACTCTTTTTTAGGACTGACCAAAAAGCATTATGAGGAAATAATAGCACATTTATTTAAAGTCAAAGTAATGTATGAGGATATAAACTTTATATTGTTTCATGCACATCGGAAAAGACAGCCAAAACCAATTTAAACCATTAAAGAGCCCTTATTATGGGTTTTTGAAAATGAGCTTGTATGCAGTGTGTCACACAGCTCTAAGTGAAGTGAAATGTCCAGCAAAGGCTTAAATCTGAAAGTGCACAGTGTTTAAAACTATTGATTCATCTATAAAAGAGTCGACTCATTTATGCGCGCGCAGATTCGAAACCCCCAACCCCAACCACAAACAACAGCGGTGCGGAAAAGTTGCCAGATCGGGCGGTTTTAAATTTGATCGTGCAGGTAAAACCTTTTGGACAGGGTTTGGGCTGAAATCAGGCAGCTACATCTGGCAACACAGTGAAGAGCACTGTGCTTAGCTGGATATTGGAAGTGTGCAGAGAACCCAGAGATGAGACTTTGAAGAGTTAGTAGTTTCTGCAGAAATACCTCAGTATTAAACCCAGCCATGTGCTGTTCCCCCTCTGAGGAGTGCTTACAACGGAGGATTAGGAGCACCAGGACATTTCCTGGCCTGCTATCCAGCAAGTGTGAGTAAGTGCGATTAAAACGGTTGCCTCATTGTTTTCTCTAGCTTGTAAATGATGCATTTAACTGTGTTTTGTAACTTGTAACCACTTGTTGTGTCTCTGGGTTAACTTGTATTCTCATATCGCGTCTAAAAGCACGTTGTAAACGCGACGCGTGCCGCTGTGTTTACGGATTAAAATGCGTTTGAGCGTGTTCCTCTGCTGTGTGTCGTTGCCATGGCCACCATGAGCTCTGCTACACACGTGCGGCCGTGCTGTTTATAATGGTTCAGCTTTTGCCGCTGTGTGCGCTAATACTGAATGTGTGTCGCTGTTTTTACTTCTGGTTTAGAATTAGAGTGAAATGCTGGGAGATCGGGGGTTAGTTTTCGGGGTGAGGTGTCTGAAATACGGGCGACTCCCGATAAAAACGAGTGTTAGCAGATTAGCTCACGCACACGCTATGACTTTAATATTGATAAGCCGTGGTGGGCATTCTCTCGCGCTGAGCGCTGTCGACCAATCGTAACAGACTGAGTCATCGGTCCAATCAGCGCAGTTTAGCATCGCGCTAAGGAGGGGTTTTGGAACAAATGAATCGCTGAACGATTCATATAGGAGTCGCTGGGATAATGAGGTAAAAATAAATGCATATTATAAGACAATGAAAGTGTTTTTTGACCATGCAATCAGATCAGCCTGCTGTTGGAGACCCCCAAAACCAATATATGACCCTTTTCAATGTATAATATGGGCTCTTTAAACAAGAAGCAAAAAGTGGTCTAAAGTGAAACCACTGCTGAGGAAATAACAGCAAATGTATTTAAAGTCCAAGTAGCCTAATGTATGAGTAGACTTTATGTGCACATCTATCTCATAAACAGCCAAAACAAAAGACAAGAAGGAAAAATGGGTCATAAGTAAAACCACTGTAGGCTAATATCGTCTGATTTAGCACTTTTGCTAACACACTACATTTTCACAACAAATCAAATCATAACTAACATTCCAGTTTCATTCATTCATTCATTTTCCTTCGGCTTAGTCCCTTTTTATCAGGGGTCACCACAGCCGCAACTCAGTGGTGGGAAACACCCATACACTCTCACATTCACACACACTCATACACTAATCATTTTACTTCCTAAGAACTCAATGTAGCGTATTCTCCTCAGCAGCAATTAGTACACTGAAAAAAAATATTCATTGGATGTACAAAACTATTTTAAGGCAAGTGGCTGCAAACAATTGTAATGTAATTGTACTGTGTATGACCATACAGCCAAAGCGCTTCACAATCACGATGGGGATCTCTCCACACCCCCACCAGCAGGCCCGGATTAAGAATTCAGAGGCCCTTGGGCACAATGTCTTGTAGGGCTTACTACCTGAACGCACCCCTATAGTCGAATTAAAAAATAAGATTAATATATATATATTTTTTTATTATTATTATTTTTTAAATTAATTTAATCTATAATGTATTGCCCACATTTTTTAATAAATGATATACAGTACATATATTTCAAGTCTACAAAGATTAACTTATTTTTTAAGCATTTAAAGCACACTTAAAAAAATACTAATAAAACTAGTGATATATATATAAATGTATATTTAAGGGTATTTTTAATGTTTAACTTCTAAAACGTATAATGCATATGATTTGGATATAACACCTCTCCAATCCAGTTCTATGAAACTGAGTGTTCCATAATACACATACTAATTAATGATTCCTACTCGTGAGAGAAGACAAAAGAAGAACGTATTCATCAGACGCTCCAAAATCAGCATTTTTCCCCCTCGCAGGGGCCCCTGGTGCGCACAGGCCCCTGGGCTTGTGCCCATAATACCCATCGGTTAATCCGGCCCTGCCCACCAGTGTGCAGCATCCACTTGGATGATGCGACGGCAGCCACAGGACAACGGTGCAGTGCGCTTATCTCACACCAGCTATAGGTGAAGTGGAGAGACAGTGATGGAACCAGTTCAGTTGATGAGGATAAT
Organism: Danio albolineatus; assembly: GCA_903798035.1. Lineage (NCBI taxonomy): Eukaryota > Metazoa > Chordata > Actinopteri > Cypriniformes > Danionidae > Danio > Danio albolineatus. Next base: position 264,221 of record CAIGQQ010006944.1, read on the forward strand.
TGGGAGGCCATGAAGGTTAAGGGCAGAGAGGGAATTTGGCCAAGACACCGCGGTTACACCCCTACCAATTCATATATGGGCTGAACTCAAACAAACAAATTAAGTTGAACATTACTACATTTAACTTGTCTGTTTATACTCAGCCCATATAAATTTTCATCCCAGTAGCCACTGACTTTTGATAATGTATTTTAAAACTATGATGTATTTTATGATTCAAGTACCAAAAGGCTAACTACATCTTTGACAGTCCAAGTTTTAATTTTGGGGTAAACTATCCTTTCAATGACAGTACACACTTAGTAATTACTACTGACTCCAAATGTTTGAGCAGAGCCTCCTTGTTTTCAAGTATGACAATTTTTCAAATAGAGTCTTGAACTTCAACCAGAACAAACATCCTTAGAGTAGAAAAAGAAACAATGCATACTCTTAAATAACTTTGTTATGACAAATAATATTAAATAGCATTTTATGACATTATTATTCTTATTATTTTAAACAAGAACTTTGGAGCTACATAAAGAAATGAAAATTTAAAACTATGACAGGACTAGGTTTTAAACATATTGGAGAAATCAAGCAGATTTAGTAAATCCCATGCACTCACCCTCTGGTTCACTGATATCGTGCTCTTCTTTCCAGCACTGTTTCAGAAATTCAGAAGAAAAAGTGTCAGTTTCTGCTGTCATGTCCTCCTCATCCTTCATATCTTTTCTGCTCTCTTGCTCTCCGTCAGAGTTTTGCTCTGGACTTGACTGCAGAGTATGAGTGGAGGCAGTGGGTAGAACAAGATTTGGATGCTTGGCAAAAAGCTGTCGGAGAATATTAATGGGAGATACCGTGACTTCCCAATTGGTGATGCCAAAGTCTCTGAGATGGGCTCGGGCGTGACTGGAGAGACCAGCCCTGGTGTCGAAACCGGCACTGCAGAACTCACATCGCATTACACTGAAAGTCGACGGGTCAAAGTTGGCGACTAGAAAAGGCAAAAGAGGAACATAAAATATTATTTTAGTCATATCAAAATAAGAACTAATTTAGAAACGCAAAGCTTCAACAACCTTTTTTCTTCTTTTTCTGATATGAGAATTTCTTCTCGATGGCATTAACTTCTTCTGGGGAGATGAAGTGCCTAACGTTGTAACTGACGCCCACTCGGTTCAGGTGACCCCTAATGTGATTGGCTAGCCCAATGCCATTGTGGAAACGATCTGGACAATAAGGGCATTTTCTTTCGACACTCTTCAACAACCCATCTCTGTCATCATCATCATCGTCATCTTCCTCAGTTAATGCACCAATAAGACGACTGACAACATCTTCATCGTCTTCATATTCATCATCGTCATCCTCCTCCAACACTATTTTTTCAGGAACTGTTGTGTCATCTTCGACCGTGCCAGGACTATCAGATTTGTCTTTTCTCAGCTTGGGTTCCTCCTCATGAGTCACCAGCTTTTTGCTGCTCTTTTTTGGTGTGGAGGAACTGGCTTTGAAATCCAACACAGTGGCAGGTGACTCCTTGCCTGAGGTAAAAGTTCAATGTTTAATTGTGTTTAATAAATACAAGATCAGTACGGCATAATTAAGATGTTAATTCCAAACAAAATGTGCATGGGATGCAATGAGAATGATGACAAGCTAAGTTGATCCAAAATGGAAGTTCTGTGATCTTTATGTCGTCAAAATCTCAAATGACTTTCTATGCAAGTTATTTGGAAGAACTTCTCATTTGTATATGATAAAAGCCTACTGGGGTCAGGCTCCAAAAAGTTCAAAATGCATTTTAAATGCTTGTTCATTTTGTATTTTTATACAAATTCAATTACACATTGGTTTGAATCAAGGGTCATTAAATGATGACAGAATTCTCATTTTTGGGCTCAGCATTTACAACAGGAACATTTTAGCCTGACTACACTGCAACCATTTAAGATCTCGGTGGCTCTGCTCGTCACTCACCCATTGCCCAGCTGTGTGAGAGGGGAGTTTGGAAGTCAGAGCCGAGAGACTCTATGAGGACCAAGGGTAACTTGTTTCTTAGCTGGGCTTGCTGCCCCTCAACCAGCCCCAGCCTCTCTGCTGCCTCTTGGAGGCTGGCTGAGAAGCTGCTCTTCAGCTGCAAGGCCAGGGGAGGCAACTCCACAGGGTCTGCAGGGGAAGGGACCAGGTTCAGACCAAGTTAAAACCTGGGATTTCCAAGTTTATGGCCAAGCATGACTCAAGTGAACAATGGCTCATCTCCACTGAATAGTATAGTACAGTATGGTGTTCTGCAACAGTAAGGTAGCAGAAGGTTCGAGCTTGACTCTGAGAATTGTTACTTGCACGTGCAACAAGCCAGGGTAATAGCAGCACGGGAAATGCAATACTGTGTTTAAAATCCACAGCCAAAACATGACAATTGCAATAATAAAAGGACGGCATGCAGCAACGAACTATGCTGAAACAAAACTTGTCATCTTCTTGTGACAAACAGCCACATGCCAAAAAGCAAAAACAGGATCTGCTGTATGTCCTAGATTGTTACTTAAAGGGCTGTTCATATGTTGCATCTAAAATGCGGGAAGCGTGGCACTTCCATCTTTTTACTTGCTGGCATGTCTACATTGAAAGTAATGAACTATGGTGTGCATAAGATGCAATATGTGAATGACCCTTAGATTGTCTTCATTAAGCAAGAATGATGGTGATCGGAATTTTCTAGCATACACCGCACCTATCCAAAAAGGGGTACTATTGGAACTGGAAACATATGGCAGATCAGCGTGACCCTTACTGAATCATACTGTACTGTACTGGACCATAACTCTCAATAGAAACAAGGCATAATATGTGCTTTTAGGATTTCAAAGCTTGGCATTTGTCTAACTTTCAGGTATTGGTTCTCGCTAACTATAGCCACTGATTGGCTAAACTGTTCTTTTACAATAAAAACGGATGGAAGAAAATAAATATACAATCAACAGTGGCTAATAGTGAGCATCTGTCAATGGAACATTAGCTTAACATCTCACAACTATGACAGCTGGCCAATGGACCGATGAGATTCTATACTCTTTTAGCCAATAAAACATGGAGTTGTACTGAACAAATTTGCCTCAACTGACCTAGGCATCACAGTAAGACGACAGAATATGCAATAAACACACACACATACAGTATGCATGCATCACTACTAGACAAAAGACAGGTGATGTATATGAGTAAATTAGAATTGCAAAAGCAATATTATTACAGTATTAATAACAGTATTATTTAATGTGACAAAATTATAAAGAAAGTATAAGAAACTGAAGGAAACTAAGATGTCTTTCTGAAAATTAAAATACCAATGTATCATGAATTACATATAATTCTTTCTACGGGAACTAAAGCCTTGCCATGGTTGCACTGACTTCTTGATTTAACTTTATTTTGTCTTACCTGTTTTGGAGCCCTGCGTTTGATCATGCTCTGGTTCTGTCGTGGGAATATCTTCTTTATGGCCCATATATTCAGTCTGATTTGAGATTTGGACCTGTGTTTTTACACCAGTATTGAGGTTGGACCTATAATCCAGCCTTGTACTCCCTCTCCTGCGGCCCCTTCCACCTCTGCCTCGTTTATTCCCAATGCTCTTAAATGCCACATCCTTACGTCTTGGAACAGTCCTGGGATTTGAAGAAGGTGAAATGAGATGTTGAAGTTCCAGAACATTCTCTTCAATAGGAATATCCACAGTTGGCTCTTCTGTTTGTCTTGCCTCCTCTGCAGAGTCTGTATTTGCTTGCAGGTTTGCTTTAACAGGCTGATCCGTGTCCTCTTTCCCTGTGGCTGCCGAAGCACTTTGACAAGTGTTCTGCGAAGTGTCAATGCTGGGTTGAGTTTCTTTAGTTTTTTTGGATGCTCGGATGGGGTATCTCTTGTTAGGAGGTGAAGTGTTATCTGTTGGTTTAAGATCTGCAGAGGACTGAACAAGTGCTTTCTTGCAGGACCTCTGCTGGAACCTGGGTGAAGTCCTATAGACACCAGTTCTTTTGCGGGTAGTGTGAGTCTTGGCATGCTCAGAAAGCTCTTGAGGCACATCAGAGCTAAAGTTGCACTTAAGACAAACCAGCTGGCCACCACTGACCTCTGCTGACTCTCTGATGACTGGCTCCAATGCATTACTGCAGCTGGCTTGCTCTGCCACCAGCTTGTCCCCCTCACTTAATTTACCAATCTCTTCAAGAATTTTCTGCCGAGACTCCTCATGGCGTCGGTTATGATCTAGCAGCAGTACCTTGTCTAAAAACTCCTGACCGCACTCTATACATTCAAAAGCTTTTTTATTAAGATGTCCGCTCCAATCTTCTTTTCCTCCACTTTGACATATTTGCCCAGATCTACTGACCTGGCCATGCTCTTGCATGTGTTCCCAAAGATGGGTACGCTTTTTGAAGTAAATGCTACATTCTACACATGTGAAAATATCTTGGGAAAGCCTTCCATCAAGTTGCTGGTCTACTACTAACCTCTGCCTTTCCCGTACCTTTTCTGTTTTTTCTTCTGTAAATTCCAGGATTGCTTGTCGATCCTTTGTGGTTTTGTTACGCCCTTTACCAGGAGGTCTTCCTCGTGTTCTTTTGCCATTTCCTGTAGTTTGTTGACAGTTGCCCAAGCCAGAGAAAGGCCTTAGTATGGCCCTCTTTTTCCTTCTGCGCTGGATGAAGGTGCAATGTGCCCATGGTCCAGGTGGTGGACTCTCTGGCTCAGAGTCTCCAGGGAAGGTGTACACATCTGCCTCTTTGGTGCTCTTCTCTTCCTGTCCTTTACGATTAAGCACTTTCCGCTTATCTTTGCCTTCCTTTTGGCAACTCTCTTTTGGCATAGAATCTGACAGGCTGCTTACTTTGTCTTGTTCCACTGCAAGGAAATAGTCAAAGGTTTTTTGATTAGAGTAGATTTTCATACCACAGAATGTTATTAGGGGCTTCCGCACGAGGAACTTTTCATAGTTCATAGAACTACTAGCAAAAGTGACAGCATCACAATAAATGGCAACAATTTTCATTTTAGGAATGCCTTGGGGGGGGGGGGTACATTAGCTACTACTTTAGGTAGGAAGAAAGGTACATTTATATAGTGCATTTATTGTGTGTTGCCATCCACCCAAAGCAATTTACAATCGTACATCACAGCAGCCACAAGACAATGGCGCCAGTGCACACACCACATTACAGGTAGAAATGGGGGTCGGTCATGAGGAGAAAGGGCCAATAGATAAAATTTGGCTAAGACACTGGCATTACACCGCTACTCTTTACAAGAAGTGGCCATGGGATGTTTAATTACTACAATGTCAGGAGCTCGGTTTAGCATCTCATCTGTAAGACAGTGCTCACTGAGAGTATAGTATCTCCATCAGTATACTGGGCAATAGGACCCACACAGACCACAGGATGAGCACCCCATACTGACCTGACTAACACAGCTTCCAACCTAGTTTTCCCATGTGGTCCCCCATCCAGGTACTGACTGGTCTCAGCCTTCAATGAGCAAGTGATATGACTTTAGAGTAAGGACCCACCACAATAGGTACTACTAGTGGCATAAGTGTACAATGATTGAGAGGTTACATACTAGCACAGTATAATAAAACACACTGAAAGTTATTTCAGTGGTAATTTATTCTTTTAGCCCTCCGTTTTGCTCTTTCAGTCACATTATTATCATTACATTCACATTATTATTATTATTACAAATTATACATCTACATTCCATGTCCATTCTCAAGAAAATCATAGCTCTGATCCTACCCTCTAATGTTGCTGTATGCTGGCATATGTCACTACGGAGTTCCTAGTAAGTGCGTAAATGTGACAAAGAAAATGGCTCTTAGAGAACTATATCTCTTGGGCTATCGGCTTGGTGTCTAGTTTCTATAACTACCCAGCGCGAAAGCCCCAACTGAAAAGAATTCGAACATGCTCAAGGTTTTTTTTTTACGTTTTGCTGTATGTTTCAGTAGGCTGGAGTCTGTAGCTCTTGGCTTCTTGCAAGTAACATCATCTTGATTCTCCACCTCCAGAGGTGCAAGTGGGAATAAGTGCTCGGTTTCCACAGGTTCTTGGCACAGATCAGAATCAAATCTGTAAGCATAGGGATAATGATTGATAACTAGGCTACATAACAGTATTTCTCTCTATCAAACCCTTAATATTTAAAATCCTGTTGTATATACCTTTCTCTTAACCTGCTTTTCAGTATGATCATCTGTATCTCACCTTTCTTGATGTTGTCCAGAGGTGGGACATCCCGGGCTATGAGCAGCCAGACCATGAGGGTTAGAAAAGTGCTGAAGATCTTCCTCTGACATAAACCATTGGAATCCAACACAAACAATATACACATGACTTAACAGAAAGCAGTAGACTCACAGTCATATCTACAGCATGTAGACAAACAGAACTATTACACTGTTCACAGAAAGACAATTTCACAGTACAAACACAGAATAGGTCAGCTTGATACTAGCTGAATGACTGCAAAGCCAGGTCGGAGTTTCTTCTCTGACATGAAACAAATGAAGCAAAGGCTCAATTACCATCCAAAGTTTCTTTCTCCGAGTCTGAGTCCCACGTGAGAGATGAGGGGAAGGCTGAAGATCGTAGAGTTCTCTGTGTTTTATCGCAATTCTCCAGTGTGGAGAAAAAGCAGTTTGGACCTTCTGGATCTCCACTTCCATCACCCTTCTCAATGTCGTCACAATGCAGTAACTCCCCCTGTGAGTTCAGAAGGTTGAAATAAGTTCAATATCACTTCTGTTTAGGAGAGAAATTAAATGTTGTAAGATCCTCATCTAGGTGTACACTAAAGGTACTTTTACACTGCATGGTATGGCATGGATTGGTTCTGTTTGCCTTACTTTTGGTGGCTTTTCCACTGCATTAAGTACCTGGTACTTTTTTAGTACCAACAGAGGTGAGGTTCCAAGCAAGTCGTGCTATTACTAAAACATTAGGTGTAGAAACTGCTGATCACAGATTAGTCCAAGAGAATCATCACTACCAGTGTCATTGAATTTGTGACTTAAGACACCAACATGGCTGGGGTAATGAAATACATTTAATGGTATTACATATCTAAAATACAAAATATAAGTAATTGCATTTCATTATAACATCCTAAAAGTATTTAAGATTACCAAAGAGATTATTTTTTACTTGAATGAAAACCTAAGTAAGCATGGGGATTGAAACCAACAAGGCAACTCATTCTATGTTTTATTTTATTTATTTAGCAACTGCTAGTAGTGCTCACCTTAAAGTTTGGTCCATTCTTTAAACAAATCTACAGTATAACTTGGAGAACTGTGCCAGTTGTTTTGGTATTTAGTTACTACTGATATGTTTGGATTAGTTTTTGTAGCATGGGATGCAGCATGAAAGGGCAAGTGTTTAGATTTAGTAACTTAACCTAAGTAACCTAAATTATCAATTAATTTTTGAAGCAAATATTTTGTAATCTGTAGTGAAATACGTTTTAAATGTTACCTTTCCAGCCCCGGACACCAAACCCGACATATTTAACTAGTCAGCAGCAGTCACTGCCCAAGCACATCACTCCATTGGTAGCATCCATTGCCTTTGTGTTCTGAGTTGCTGTGTATTGTGCATTTGTTTACAATATGTCACATTTGTGATGATGCCACGTCAGTAGAACTATAGCAATAGTCCCACCCAATTTAAGCAATGCTAAACTGCAATGGAATTGCAAACCGAGCTGAGCAAAGCCAAAGCAAAGTAACGTGAGCCATGTCTAACCATACTGTGAAGTGGAAAAGTGGTTTAATTGTTATAAAAATAACGGTCACACTTTATTTTGATGGTCTGTTTGTTGAATTTAAGTAAAATTGCAACTAATTCTCATTAGATTATAAGTCGACTGTTAGGTTGGGGTTAGTGTAGGTTGACGCACTTGCAAAGTTTCTTATAGTCACTTAAATGTCTGTTGAATGTCAGTATCACCAGATATTAAGCAGACAGTCTACTAATACTCAAATGGATCATCAAAATAAAGTGTTACCAAATAAACATAACAAGTAAGGGAAAATGTACATTCAGCCAGTTGCAACCAACAAAGTTATCAAGACTCCAACATAAAAGGGTTTATTTTTGGTAACTAACGGCTGGAGGTACATTATCCTTCTTAATACATGGTAACTTCCAACATTTTGATTTAAGAGTGTAATATATTATCAGCTCACTACTTTTAGTGCTTCTTACAGAAAGTCTCAGTTACTATCAGGCTGTTTTTAGACAAGATAAATTAACTGAACAACTAGAGTTCAATACAGATGAACAGAAGAAGATAAAAAGAAAAGAAAGAAAATGGATGCAAAGATAAAGAAGGTGATTGTGTTTAGGATTTCAGCTGTACCAGAAAGGAGCAGTTTAGTAAGGATGTGGATGTTGAAGGCAGTAGAGCTTGGCTGGACATCAGATCTTGGGGGTCCCCAGTTGAGAGATCATCCTCAGGCTCCATGGTCCCCAGTGCAAGGGTTTGTGTGCAGCGGCAGTCCTCCTCTCCTGTTCTACATTATGAAGAGCAATTCCATTTCTGGACAAACATACACACAGTCTGATTGACCATCTTACACTTACATTCATGCATTTAGCAGCCTTTAGGCTTTTTGTCATCATCTTACTTCCAGCTTTCCACTGGATTCCACAACATTAGTGTTGCTAGCACCATGCTCTACTATTTCAACTAACTACATCATAACTTGTCATAAATCCGTCATAAACATGAATGTTATGAGGCCATTAAAACTGTCATGAAATTTATAACAGCGTGCTTAATATTTTTTTTGAGCTGATGCTGTGGTGGTCATGGAGGAGTTGAGAGCAGGAGACTGATTCCTAAATAATCCCAGTGACAGACGAGTCTCCGCATTGATCCCGTGGGCCAGCCTGAACACCCGCCGGTGGCCTACTCACACCTGCAGTTCTTCAGCTTCTGAAGCATAGACTGTAGCTCTGCACAAGAAGTTTGGCCAGAGGAGAAATGGTCACCAGCAGAGCTTGGTTTCTCTCAAGGTTTTTTCCTTCACTTTCGTCAATTGATGAAGTTTGTACCTCTGTCGCCACTGGCTTGCTCGGTTTGGGACTTGTAGGGCTGCGCATCGATGGATTTACTCTTCAGTGTTTGGACTTCCAGCAGTGAATATTAAACCACACTGAACTGGACAACACAGGCTCATTGTGAAAACGTAGTTTCATGAATGTTTCTGGAGACCGCACATTACGTGGTCAGAGGTACGTATGGCTGCGGTTCATTTTTTAAACGAACGCTACGGGGCGGTGTGACGCCGTTTCTTTTCGCGCTTACTAGCCGACCGCTCGCCTCGTGGGGACGACTTTCCTGCTGCAACCAGTTTTTCCCGTTAGCTCGCCGTGTTCGTCGGCGGACTCGAGACGCAGAGAGGAGTTGACCATGATGATGGGGTTCGAGTCCGGTGAGGAGAGCTTTCAGAAAGCAGGTAAGACAAAAACAGACTCCAAATAATGAAATAAACCTGTAAATAACAGGGTGAGAACGTGGTAAAGTCTGAAAATATGGTAAATATAAGAAGAGGGCTTTTATTTTATTCTGGATTACTTTTTTGAAAGTTGTCGGTTGGGTTTAGGGAAGAGTGTGGGTGGGTCAATCAATAAAATTTTGGTTGGGTTTAGGGAAGGGGGAGAGTGGGTCAGTCGATTGGATGGTCAGTCAGTCATTCAGTCAGCCAGCCAAACAGTCAGCCGACAGTGGCCTCTCTGGTGGGTTTACGCGAGAACAGCAGGCGTGAACAGCACTCGCAAGAGACATTTGAGATCTCAAAAAGCATCCGCAGCGGCCTCTCGTGGATTTGCAAAAACAATAAGTGCAAAAAGACGTGCCTCATGGGACGTATACTGCGGCCTCCAGAAACGTACTCAGGACCACGTTCTCAGAATGAGCCTGGGTTGGAACTGAACTAAATTGAACTTCGACTATGAAAACTGGACTGACACAGATTCAATTTACTAGAACTTCTATGTTAAGCTGCTTTGACACAATCTACATTGTAACAGCGCTATAGAAATAAAGACGAATTAAATTTTATATTACTAATGGTGTTATAAATTTATCTGACAGTATTAATGAGAAATGTTAATGAGTACAGTTTATTCCATGTAAAAAAGTGATCATAAAATATTTATGACACTGATAATGGACAATCACATGTTTATGACAGATTCATGACAAGTTGTCTTGGTAAAGTTGACAAAGACAGTTATGGTGCATTTATTTATGTAAATAAATACGCTTATATGCAAGACATTTGCCATGTCACAATTATAGATGTGTCATGACAGTCTTAAAAACACCCCCTTCAGGTAAAATGTTTCTGATTATTTATAGCACATTCAGTATGCATTGAAATGGCAGTTTGGACATTCAAACCACCGAGCACCATAGAAGTCCACTATATGGAGAAAGATCCCCATATGGGGGGAAAAGTGTTTTCCTCAAAAACAAAAGACCACAGATTTAGTTTGCCCCTGCTAATCAGCCATTTATGCAATATTTTTAAACATATGTTGCATACATCATATTTTATACAGTCACCGGCCACTTTATTAGGTACACCAGTCCAACTGCCCGTTAATCCAAATTTCCAATCAGCCAATCACATGGCAGCAACTCAATGCATTCAGGCATGTAGACACGGTCAAGACGATCTGCTGCAGTTCAAACCGAGCATCAGAATGGGGAACAAAGGTGATTTAAGTGACTGAACGTGGTATAGTTGTTGGTGCCAGGCGGGCTGGTCTGAGTATTTCAGAAACTGCTGATCTACTTGGATTTTCACACACAACCATCTCTAGGGTTTACAGAGAAGGGTCCGAAAAAGAGAAAATATCCAGTGAGCTGCAGTTCTGTGGGTGCAAATGTCTTGTTGATGCCAGAGGTCAGAGGAGAATGGCCAGACTGGTTCCAGCTGATAGAAAGACAACAGTAACTCAAATAACCACTCGTTACAACCGAGGTATGCAGTTCACACAGACTCACCAAAATTAGACAATAGAAGATTGTAAAAATGTTGCCTGGTCTGATGAGTCTCGATTTCTGCTGAGACATTCGGACGGTAGGGTCAGAATTTGGCATCAACAACATGAAAAGCATGGATCCATCCTGCCTTGTTTCAACTGTTCAGGCTGGTGGTGGTGGTGTAATGGTGTGGGGGGTATTTTCTTGGCACACTTTGGGCCCATTAGTACCAACTGAGCATCGTGTCAGTGCCACAGCCTACCTTAGTATTGTTGCTGACCTTGTCCATCCCTTTATGACCACAGTGTACCCATCTTCTGATGGCTACTTCCAGCAGGATAACGCACCATGTCATAAAGCGTGAATCATCTCAGATGGCTTCTTGAACATGACAATGATCTCAATCCAATAGAGCACCTTTGGGTTGTGGTGAAATGGGAGATTCGCATCATGGATGTGCAGCCGACAAATCTGCAGCAACTGCGTGACGCTATCATGTCAATATGGAGCAAAATCTCTGAAGAATATTTCCAGTACCTTGTTGAATCTACGCCACGAAGGATTAAGGCAGTTTTGAAGGCAAAAGGGGATCCAACTTGGTACTAGTAAGGTATACCTAATAAAGTGGCCAGTGAGTGTATATGTGAAATAAAAAAATTACTTGTATATCAGATTTCTATATGGGAAAGTACATACATTTATATAATTTAAGACAATGACAGATTGATTCCCTACGTAAGACCCGTATTTCTTGGCTGGGATGATTTAGAGTGCTTTGAAGCAACAATAAAACTAAAAATACATGCAGAAAAATCCTCAAACACTTGAATTTGCTATTTAGTGAAGAAAGAAACTGACATACTAGATGTCTAGTGAGTGAGTAAATCATCAGTATACTCATTATCATTCATTAAGTGAACTAATCCTTCAGTATAGAGACAAATGTGTTTAATAAGCAGAGTACAAACCTTTATGCTAAATTCCTGAGGAGTGTCACTGAGTCTGACCTATTTTATCATGCCTCATTTCCTATGTTGATTGATGACAGGCCGCTTTTTGTAGGAAATAAATATATATATACAATGTCACCCGAAAATATGGACTCCAAATAACTGGGGTTACAGTATATAAACACCGCCTTTCTCCGTGAGTGAGCTCAATGACCATTAAACATCTCCGAGCCAGGACGTGAGTGTGTGTGTGCGGTGAGGATGAAATTGTGCAAGACTCACGGAAAGCGGCCTGTCTTTGGGAATCTCCTGCGTCCAATCACATCGCTCTGTCCGTGTCCTAAATGCATTCAAGAGGCTCGAGGGCTCGGGCTCATATCAAGCATGTGTGCGTCGCGCTTTTTGCGTCCCGGAGCGTCGCCGCCTGCATTCACGGACGCCGAGAAAAGCAGCGCCGCGGTGGAGCTCCCGGTGAAGACCGACCGCCTTTGCACTCTAAACACCGGACTCCATGTTGTTAGTTTCGGAGGGATGGTTGGTGACGTTGGTGGGGAGGGGAGAGGAGTTTGTGTATCAGCCGCGGTGTGTAACTCTTTCACAGCAGGTTCGGAGATGAACGGCATCCGATCAATGCGGT
>CAIGQQ010006944.1:276860-288142 GCA_903798035.1 Danio albolineatus
ATATTAAAATATGTAAGATGTCAAATATTGTAATATTGATTTGTGTACCAGCCGCGGTATGTAACTCTTTCACAGCAGGTTCAGAGATAAACGGCATCCGATCAATGTGGTTTAATGGAGGACGAGTTTAGTGCACTAGATAGTGCTTGAAGAACATGACTGATTTTAAGAGTTAAAGATGGGAAATACTCGATTTAAAAATAATAATTAAAACTTTTAAATATATGAAAGTGAAGATATAAAATGTAAAATACTGTAAAATGAGCATTTATTTAAGAAGTGTGTATCTCAACTATTGCAATCTGAGTAACTGTAATTGTGATTAACGATTTAATTAATATTTTCTACTGTTTGATTATCCAGACAGACAGATGAAATGGGGCTGTTCAAACGTCTAGTCTAAAATCATATAAAACAAGAATAAATAAAAACTTGTTTGAAAAAATGAAATATTAATACATAAAATGAATTATCGGGCGCCACGGTGGCGTAGTGGATAGCACGTTCGCCTCACAGCAAGAAGGTCGCTGGTTCGAGCCCCGGCTGGGTCAGTTGGCATTTCTGTGTGGAGTTTGCATGTTCTCCCTGTGTTCGCGTGGGTTTCCTCCGGGTGCTCCGGTTTCCCCCACAAGTCCAAAGACATGTGGTACAGGTGAATTGGGCAAGCTAAATTGTCCGTAGTGTATCAGTGTGAGTGAGTGTGTACGGATGTTTCCCAGAGATGGGTTGCAGCTGGAAGGGCATCCGCTGCGTGAAACGTTCTGGATAAGTTAGCAGTTCATTCCGCTGTGGCGACCCCGGATTAATAAAGGGACTAAGCTGACAAGAAAATTAATAAATGAAAATGAATTATACATATTTTTTTTCTTTTTTTTACAAATTTATTTTTAAATATGTCAAACAAATCATATTGTACAAACATTAACAGACTGCTTTTTTACTTTATATATTAAAATTTTGAAGACGTATAGTAAATATTGTATGTGTATGCATCCGATCAATACGGTATAATAGTTGAAGAGTTCAGTGCACTAGCTAGTGCTTGAAGGACATAACTGATTTTAAGAGTAAATAAGGGCAATAATATTGATGTTCAAAAGTGTAAAATAATTGATAATAAATAAACTTAAAATATATAAAGTTGTTGTACTGAAAAAGTTGTATTTTATAAGGACATTTATTTATGTTGTGTATATTGAACAGCTGTATATACACTGAAAAAAGATTCAAAGATGACTCCTTGGATTTCTTCTTTTTTTTAAGTTAAGTGGTTGTAAACAATTTATTTGGTTTAAATTTAAACAAACAACGTTGAACGTTACTCAGTTTAATTTGTTTAAATTCAACACATAAATTGCTTGCAACAATTTTGCTAACATAACTGTTTTTCAGAGTAATATGAAATAAATATAATTAATACTAGCTCAAAATTATATTACTTCAATTATATTGAAGTAATATTTCAAAACATGAAATAGTAGAAACAGCGTGGTATTACATACATAATTTTTCATGCATTTGTATTTCATTTAAACCTTAAATACTTTTATAGTTTTAGTGTACTATAATAACCCTGAATACACTAATGTGCAATGTAATGTGTAGTATAATAATAATAAAACTACTCAAATGACTTTTTAAACATGCATTTATTATGAACAACCGTTCAAGAAACAATTTAGTTAATTGTTAATGTTAAATTAGTTGACGACACCACAGTCCTCAAGGCAGATAACTCTGTCGAGAAAAACACACAAACACACAATTAAAATACTGCAAAGGCCCCCCCACCCAACTAAAATATATAAATAAATACAATTTACAAATGACAAACTAATTTACAGTATGTCTAAACATGTTTAGCAACAATCAAAAGTTCCATTAAAGTTCATCCTATTAAAAAAAAGAATAATTTATAGTAAATACTAGCGTTATGACTACTACACTACACATGCAGTTTGCTGTTTGTTCAAAATACTTGTATAAAAAGAGCTGAAATAAAACAATTCTTGAGTTTTTTTCCCCAACATATCAATTGTTTTATGTTAAATCCAATTAAATTTATTAAAACTAATAAGTTAACTTAATTCCTTTATGTTGTTCCAACACAAATCGATCGTGTGGAACCTGGCATTTTTTACAGTGTATGATTCTGTACACTGTAAAAAGTGATTAGTTACTTAAAGTGAGTAAACCAATTGCCTTTAAAGTAACAAGTTGACCTCACAAAAATAATGCAAGTAAACCCATTGTAACTTACTAAACGCTGACTTAATTTTTACAATTATGCTAATTGTACTCACTTTTTTAAAGTCAACTTATCCCTTTTTACAGTGTCAGACTATTTTAGCACGTCTGTTCTCGAATAATTACTGTAATTATTGCAATATTACATATTTGGTTCTTCGTTAAGTCTATAAAATCTACAATTATAGCCTGTTTTGATTTTTGAAGACATGATGGAGTCTGGAAGAGCAGATTTATTTTAGTTACTACAGAAAAAAAAAAATATATATAATAAAGGTGTATTGGAAAAAAAAATATTAGTTTACTTTTATTTTTTTTTTAAATTAGTACAATTTACACAATTTTAAAAATTAAGTTAACTTAACAGTTCTAAAATGAATGTTACAGCATAATGTAGTATTAACTACAATGAACTGATAACACTGTGGTATCCTTTAGTTTTTACTACAGTGAACAGTCGTGTAATGTACTATAATATACTGTATAAAAACCTAGAGTTGGATGATTTGTTTATATTACTATAGGTCTTGTGTTACCATAGCGACTAAAGAAACAATAGATGAATTCAGGTATTTTAGAGACTATAGTAGGCTATAACGCTAAAAACACTACAGTATTTACTATAAATTAGTATTTTTTCATGTTAGTCCACCAATACAAACTTTATTTGTATAGCGCTTTTCACAATAATTATTGTTTCAAAGCAGCTTCACAAAAGGCGCACAAAACATTTAAGGTTATTAGTTACCATAACTTTATTAGTTACTAATAACTTTAACTAATGAAGTAGTAACTAATAGCTTGTAACAGTTAAAGTTATTGTCTATAAACATAGTTTACCTGCAGTTATACAGTATATACACTCACCGGCCACTTTATTAGGTGCACCTGTCCAACTGCTCGTTAACTCAAATTTCTAATTAGCCAATCACATGGCAGCAACTCAATGCATTTAGGCAAGTAGACATGGTCAAGACGATCTGCTGCAGGTCAAACTGAGCATCAGAATGGGGAAGAAATGTGATTTAAGTGACTTTGAACGTGGCATGATTGTTGGTGCCAAACAGGCTGGTCTGAGTATTTCAGAAACTGCTGATCTACTGGGATTTTCACGCACAACCAACTCTAGGGTTTACAGAGAATGGAAAAAGAGAAAATGTCCAGTGAGCGGCAGTTCTGTGGGCGCAAATGCCTTGTTGATGCCAGAGGTCTGAGCAGAATGGCCAGACTGGTTCGGGCTGATAAAAAGACAACAATAACTCAAATAACCACTTGTTACAACTGAGGTATGTAGAAGAGAAACAGGAAGAACAGGAAACTGAGGCTACAATTCACACAGGCTCACCAAAATTGGACAATAGAAGACTGTAAAAACGTTGCCTGGTCTGATGAGACTCGATTTCTGCTCGATTTTCATTCAGATAGTAGGGTCAGAATTTGGCATCAACCACATGAAAGCATGGATCCATCATGCCTTGTATTAACGGTTCAGGCTGGTGATGGTGGTGTTATGGTGTGGGGGATATTTTTTTGGCACACTTTGGGCCCATTAATACCAATTACTGTAAGCATCTTGTCAACACCACAGCCTACTTGAAAATTGTTGCTGACCATGTCCATCCCTTTTTGATCACAGTGTACCCATCTTCTGATGGCTACTTTCAGCAGAATAATGCACCATGTCATAAAGCGTGAATCATCTCAGACTGGTTTCTTGAACATGACAATGAGTTCACTGTACTCAAATGGCCTCCACAGTCACCAGAACTCAATCCAATAAAGTACCTTTGGGATGTGATGAATGGGAGATTCACATCATGGATGTGCAGCTAAGAAATCTGCAGCAACTGCGATATATGAATATTTCCAGTACCTTGTTGAATCTATGCCAGGAAGGATTAAGGCAGTTCTGAAGGTCCAACCCGGTACTAGTAAGGTGTACCTAATAAAGTGGCCAGTGAGTGTAGGTGATGTGCATGTGCAGATGTTCAATCAAGTGTATTTGTGTATTAAGTGTATGTGTTGTCAGCACTATAAACGTTGTGGGTTTATTTTCACCTGGTATCGCTCCCATGTCTGGATCTGGCGGTACAGGGTGTTCCCGGGACACTCGGTGGCTGCGGCCTGTCGGTGTCCATAAAGAGAGTATGATCTGGACAGTCGTCCTCCGTTTGTGGCACAGCTGGTGAAGTCGTAGCGCACCATATTCAGCGCACTGCTGACAGGGAGGGTGGAGGTGTAGTCACCGATGTAGCAGACGCCGTAGCCTTTAGAGTTGTAGCCGTAAGTGTGAGCGCCGACCCAGTTCCAACCACGGCCTTCATACAGGTTACCATCTGAACCCGCCACAAAACTACAGTGATAAGAACAGGGAAAGTTAGATAAGGAACAATTGACAGATAAGTGGTTTAATTATTAGGGGATAAATGTATACCTCGGGTGTAAAAGCAGGGACGAAATTATAATAATACCAATAAGCAAGGTATTTACAATTGAGGAGGCATTCAGTGATTCAACAAGAAGAGGAAATACACACAAGAAGTGCTAATTATACAAAAGAAACTGTTTGTGCTCAGAGAATTGAGTGCTTGAGTATTTGTACAGAGAAAAGAGTGTTTCTACAAGTGGTTTGTCAAGCCCACTCACCTGTGTCTGGCACAGTTGTGTTCAACAGAGTAAAGGTTTGAAACCACATGAGGTAGAGTAAATAAATAGTGAGTAATTTAGACTTTTTGTTGGTGTGAACTAACGTATTAAGTTATAAACTCCAGTATGATGACAACACTAATATCCAGGGATTTTCCCGACCTGTAGCCGATGTCGGACCAGCCGTTGCTCTGCTGGTGGTAACGCTGCATGGAGCGCATCTCGGCCGCACACTGCTCAAAGGTGGTGCAGGGTTTGGAGGGCTGATACGTGTGGTGGATGAAGAGATATGGCACAGGCAGAGACAGATACGATGGAGAGCCGATGTATGAAGCTGCGCCCCACTGAGACCTCGTGATGATGTTTGGACACACTGGATAATAATAAAAACTTTCATTTATATAAAAATCTACCTCCTGACAAAGAAAATGCATAAATAAAGCAAAAAATGCACAGAAAAATAACCAAAACACCAGTAAAATAGATAGAATGGTAGGCAGCAAGCACATGATGTGGTTCAACTGGCGAAAATAATACCTAATTTATTGCCTTTAAGATATCGGCCTTATTATTTAAAAATTGTATCCATCCATCCATCAATCCATCCCTTGCATATTCCAGTGATAAGACACTTGAGGTTGGTTAAGGTTGAGTGAATTTGTGGTTTTGCCCACCATATCGCCCCATCAGGTTGACTAGGACAAGCCTTGGTCAAGGGACATGGTTCACTTCAGGCTGATTTTTTTATGCCCTTCACTTTGCCCCCATCTTGTTGACTTAGATGTACGTCACTGCCTACATTAAACTAGTGACCACTACTGGCAGAACATCTGAATGGGTTTAAACCAGGGGTGTCCAAACTTTTTGCAAAGAGGGCCAAATTTGATAAAGTGAAGATGCCCGGGGGCCAATAGTTTCTTCTGACATTTTTTTCACCACAAATGTCACATGAAAATACACACTGTTATAAAACTATTTTTATTGTCACAATTACCTTTATTTTTCAAACGGCAATATAACCAAATATAAGCCACTCAGGCATGAACAACTCTAAACACACAATTATGCCTTTCTTTCATATCTGGAGAGTCAGATAAAATTGAACAAACTGTATAGAATACCTCACGTTTCTTTGAGTTTGATGTCTATCTTTGCCTCATGAACATTTTAAACAGGAGTTATAAGTAATGCAAAGTGGTCTGTTATCATTAAAGTTAAAAAAAAAGTGAATTTTGCTCGTCTTCTACAAGATCTTTCAGGAAGCCAAAGTTTGCATAACAACTACAGGAGATTATACCTTATAATTCCCACAACTGGGAAAATTACTTGCCACCACAAGAAATAATCACCTATGAAAACATAATAAACTATGAGTTATATCTACAGTTATTTAAGAGTTTAATGAATTGTGTTTGCTTTAGTGCATTGCATTAGTTTGCTTTAGGCTTTACTGTTACATAACTCTTCATTTGCACACCAATATTGTCCTGTGGGAAACTGTCCATGACCTCTTTCAAAGCTGGGAAGTGCGCGGTGCAGGGCTCTGTTAGGGACAAGTGTATGGCAGCAAATCAATGCCAAAATTAATCGAGCGCAGCGGTGATGTTTACGCGCGAGGAGAAAATGAATCTCGAGCAGATTACAGACCTAAGCGCGAGGAAACTACAGCTCGCGCACGCGCTGAACTGATCCACCGCGAGGAATCATCATCTGTGCGCACGATGTATGCTCTCGCGAGCGAGGAAATGCCTGCACTGCACGCGCGCGCGATCAGTTCTCTCCGCTTGCTCGCTGACTCTTCTCTTTTTTTTTTTCTTTTTTTTTTCTTTTTTCAGTCTTGGGGAGGGCCTTGGTTTCCTTGTTATCTCTAACGCGGTTACTCTCCCTTGGTTTATTTATTCTAACAGAGCTAGCGAGCCATAAATAACACATTATGAGATGGAATCTGCGGGCCGTATGAAATCTGACTGCGGGCCGTGATTGGCCCGCGGGCCGGACTTTGGACATGCCTGGTTTAAACTGTGTCCTGGACGGAAGCTGCAGAGGTTTGCTCCAACACTAATCAAACAAACCTGAACAAGCTAATCAGTGTCCTCAAGATCACTAGGAAAGCTATAGGTAGGTGTTTTTGATTAGGGTTGGAGCTAAGCTCTGCAGGACACCAGCTCTCCAAGACCAAGTTTGCCCATCCCTGCCCTAACCTTTTGAGCACTTGGAAACTACACTGTGATGTCTCAATTGCATTGCATTCTGGCATATTTAGGTCCTGAAATTGACATATGAAGCTGACTCGCTCCCTCTGTCAAAATTAAGGGAATGTCCATGTAACCTTCCCTCATTCACTAAATCAAGTGGAATGCACTTTAAAATGGCGACAGGGATTCCCCTGAAGCGAAGTGGTTTGGGAAGTTTGCGAGTGCGTGTCTGAAGATGGCGTGGAACACAGCCATGGTAGATCGTGAAGGTACTACAATCTGGCAATGTTCCACTAGGAATTTTGGTTTAGTTGCTCAACCAGTTTAAGGGCAGAATAGTGACCTTGACTTTTCTAACAATTACAACAGGGTTTCAGACATGAACCCCTATTCATAAATGAAAATAAGTTAGTTTTAATTACCTGCATACACATGAATGAACTCCTCAAAGCCCTCATTCACAACATCATCCAGCTTCTTCCTCTCATCCTGGTTTAAGTTTCTGCGAACCGTCAGAGCTCGTACCACTTGTGCTTTCATCAGCGAGAAGTCAGCCATGTTTCTGAAGTTCCTCCTCCTGTTCTGACTGATGAGGCGAGGAGCGGCATCATCCAGTTTCTGATTGTAGTAACTCCTCAACAGGCCACTCAGAGACCCCTCAGAATGGTCAGACGTGGCTATTTCGGACCCCAGAATAAACCCATCCATCCCTCCGAT
This sequence comes from Danio albolineatus, assembly GCA_903798035.1. NCBI lineage: Eukaryota > Metazoa > Chordata > Actinopteri > Cypriniformes > Danionidae > Danio > Danio albolineatus. The sequence goes on from CAIGQQ010006944.1 coordinate 284,666, forward strand.
TATCAGGGCATCCGTCGCCAATGAAGGCAGACCAGAGAGAGTGTAGACACTTGGGGATTTAATACTGTCCCAAAAACCTTTGGTGCCCAGAAGAGCACTGAACTCCTCATTCTGGATGTGGTGGACAAAAGAGTTGAGAAGGTTTTCGGTCAATGTTAATGGATAGAGATAGACAGATTGAAGTCCGGCCTCAAGTCCCAGGAGCAGAGGAGCCAACGCCACATTTGAGCCATCCAAAGTCAGCACCACACCTTCCTCAGTGATCTCCGACACGTGGTGATTTATGAGTTTGTGGATGTTTGAAGCCACTGAAGCATCCATCGTGAGCTCAAGCTGTGCATCACCGAGGAGCTGCTGGCTCAGGTCCAGTTCCAATTCAGAGGCTTTACGAAGACCTTTCAGCACGGCCAGCATTGGGAGAGCCGGATTCATAGCTTCAATGCTCTCCACAGCGCTAATGAAGTCATCCATGCGCTTCAGGGTGGTGGCTAATGGGGGAAGCAAACCAACAAATACATAAACAAAGAAACACTATTTACTCGAAAACAACAATTAAAAGTTTACAGAAAATTAACAGTGTTCTGTTATTCAACCTCAAGGTAATCTAATGATGTGTTGAAATTTTGTTTTTATGCTGCATTGTGGGACTTTTCAGGTTGTAAGGAGTAAGAAATAGTGCATGGCCCCCTTTAACAGCACATGCTAGTTTTCGTTGCTTTAAGCACAAGCCCTGCATGTTTGTGAGGATAATGTACTGTTGCTCTATCTATTTATTTTATTTAGTAACCTTAATCCAGTGTGTGGCATTTTATTTTCGAAGGAGAGTCGCACCCATTTCCTGGACACAAAATGCCAGTTGGGGAATAGTCTTTATGAACTTTACTTATACAAAGACTATCCATATTGCACCATACGCAGGCTGCTACAAGGTCACAAATATTTCAGTGCACTGGAAGAATTTTGCAATAGATACATTAAAATTGATGACTCCCTGATTGAGAAGGGTATAAACAGACGTTGAAGTCAGCTACAAATAGGCTGGTCAACTCCGAGTGAGTGGGATACTTCATAAAGCCTACTTGTGGTGTAGCCCTAGGTCTCTGGGCTTCAGCAATACCTACTTGTCCTGATCAGTGTCCTGATCACTGAACAAAGGAGCTGATTGAGACAGCCAGCATACAACTGATGGGACACTTGAAGGCTCCTATGATCCTTTGTGCAAGGAAGTTGTTATCCATCCCTATGCCCTAAAGCAGGTATCCTCAACCCTATTGCTGAAGATCTACCTTCCTGCAGAGTTCAGATCAAACACAACTGAACCAATTAATTAGGGTGTGAAGCAGCACTTGATCATTACAGACAAGTGCACACATCATGTACCTTACAAGTGTGTTCAATCAGGGTTGCATCTGAAATCGCCAGGAAGGTAGATCTCTCTAGGAACAATACTTGTGACCCCTCCGCTAAACTCTTTGAAGCATTCCTTCCAGAGGGTAAACACTTCGAAGGTCTAGGTGTAGGCTATCGATGCTTTCCAAATAGTACATATCACCCTCCGAAAAAAAGATTTTGAAAAATTCAACTTATGGACACTTCGGGCTCCCATGATCCTTTGAGCATGGAAGTTGTTCCATACTTATTTCCATTCAGAAGGGCTCCATTCAGAAGGGCTCATCATCCCTATGCCCAAAACTAGATATCCTCAGCCCTATTCCTGGAGATCTACCTTCCAGCAGAGTTCAGCTCCAACCATGATCTAACACAATTGAACCCATTAATTATGGCCTGAAATAGCACTTGATAATTACAGACAGGTAGGTTTGACCTCCAGGAAGGTAGATCAAATCTGTTCCTCCAGAGGATAAACAATTCAGGGATGGGAAACTTCATTCCTGGAGGGTCATTGTCCTGCAAAGTTTAGCTCCAACACTAATCAAGCACACCTGCTTACAATTTAGCTTTCTAGTGATCTTGAAGATGGGTAGCTTGTTAAGGTATGTTCAGCTCGTGTTGAAGCAAAACTCTGCAGGACACCGGCCCTATCAGTGCTTTCCCCAAAGGTATATATGTTAGATTAGATTAGATTCAACTTTATTGTCATTACACATGTGCAGGTACAAGGCAACGAAATGCAGTTACCCTATGAAAGTGAAGTGATTTGAAGTGTCATTCCAAACCGAAGTCCTCAAAACTGAACTCTTTGAAGGCCACTATGGAATGAAGGATTTTGAAAAATACAACTAATGGACATTTCAGATCCTTTGAGCACGGAAGTTGTTTAGTTTCACATACTACATTCAATTAGGAAGGGCTCATCTTTATGTCCTAATCCTTTTAGAGTAGGGATAGGCAAACTCGATTCTGGAGGGATGGTGTCCTGCAGAGTTTTGCTCCAACACTAATCAAACACACCTGAACAGGCTAATCAGTGCCTTCAAGAGAACTAGAAATCTACAGGCAGTTGTGTCTGATTAAGGCCCCGTTTACACTAGTGCGTTTTCGTTTTAAAACGCATAAGTTTTGCTAAGGTTACGCCATCCGTCCATACTACGGCGGAGTTTTCGAGCCCCGAAAACGGAGCGTTTTGGAAACGCTGGAGAGGCCGTTTTCATTCTAAAATGCTGCTGCTCCGTCTCAGTGTGGATGGGGGAAAACAAAGACGTCTGAAAACGGAGGCATGGCTGCAGAGATTCGCTACTCGATTGTGGCTTTTGGGTCATTGCGTATCCTTCCCTTATTCATCAAGCCCTTATCACATGACTATAATGCCACCGGCAGACTAGCCTTCACTGTAAACAACAACATGGACACAGAAATGGGAGCAATGTTAGGTGCCATTGTGCAGTTAAACTCTGCCTTTTTTACTGCAACAGCTGCATATATCCACAAGAGGCAAGCTACTGTTCGAGCACTCGCTAATCACTCACGATTTAAACGGCGTAAGCCCTATTTAGAATGCCGAGCGAGACGCATGCTTTCTGTTTATACTTGAACACGTATGCACAGAGTGTGTGAATGGTCACGTGATAAACATGATAAACATTTTTGTTGGAGTAGTGTGGACGGAGATATGTTCAGAAACGCTGGGTGAAACGCTAGTGTGGACGTGGATCGTTTTCATGCTAAAACGCCGTTTTAAAAACTAAAACACACAAGTGTAAACGGGGCCTAAATCTGCAGGACACCGGCCCTCCAGGCCCCAATTTGCCCATCCCTGCCTTAGAGGGACCTTCCGAAAGAATTAAGGCATAGGGATGAGGTCTTCCAAATAGAACCCATCATGTACTGTATATCTTTCTAGTTTTGGGCTTTTCAAAAGCATTAGTTCATGTCCAGAATTGAAGTTTAAATTGATCATTTACTCTCCACCTTGTCATCCAAGACTCTCTCTTCAGGTGAAAAAACATTTTGGCTTTTGAGGAAAACAATGCAGGATTTGTATAGTGGACTTCTATGGTGATCAGTGGGTTGACTTTC
>CAIGQQ010006944.1:288152-303251 GCA_903798035.1 Danio albolineatus
TGAAAAGATGAATGGATGTAAGGAAGGAAAGAGAAAGTATGGATGGAGGGATGACTGAAAGATGAATAGATGGAAGATAGCATGGAAGAATGGTAAGAGGTATTGATGAATGAAAGAATGGATAGACGGAAGGTAGGAAGGATGGATTAAAGTATGAATGAATGGAAAAAAAGTATGGATGGATGGATGTACTGATGGATGGAAATAAGTATGGATGGAAAAAGTATGGATGGATAGAAGGAAGAATTGATGAATGGATGGAGAAAAGATGGATGGACTGATGGAAGTATGGAAGAATAGATAGATGGAGGAAAGTAGGAGGGAAGTATGTATGGTAGGAAGTATGGATGGAGGAATGGAGGAAAGATGAATGGAAAAAGTATGGAAGGAAGGATGGATGGACTGATGGATGAATGAATGAAAGGATGGCAATAAGTATGGATGGATGGTAGGAAGGATGGATGGAAAGAAGTATGGATGGATGGAAGGAAGAATGGATAGATGGAAAGAAGTATGGATAGATGCATGGAGGAAAGACAATGGAAGAAAGTATGGAAGGAAGTATGGATGGATGCACTGATGAATGGGATGGATGAATGGAAATAAGTACGGATGGATGGAAGGATGAATAAATGGATGGATGTATGGATGGAAAGAAGTATGGATGGATGGATGAATGGATGGAGGAATTAAGGATGGAAGAAAGTATGTATGGTAGGAGGACGTATGGCTGGATGGATGGAAGTAAGGACAGATGGATGGAGGAAAGATGAATGGAAGAAAGTATAGAAGGAGGTATGGATGGTTGGATGGATGGACTGATGGATGAATAAACAGATGAAAATAAGTATGGATGGAAGGAAGTATGGCTGGATGGAGGGGAAGTATGGATGGATTGATGGATGGATGAAAGTATGGATGGATGGATAAAGAAAGTATGGATGGATGGAAGGAAGTATGGATGGATTTATGGAAGTATGGATGGAGGTAAAGATGGATGGATGGAAGTAAAGATGGATGGATAGATAGATGGATAGAAGAAAGTATTGATGCATGGATGAATGGATGGATGAAAGCAAGTATGGAAGGAAGGAACATAATAAGGAAGGATATAACAATGTAATTTGTATTATCCGCTATTATTACATCAGTTTCCCTGAGATGAAGATGAAAAGTAAGAATAAAACCGTCAAGAGCGTCCCTGAAAGAAATAAAGATATTTTACAGACATCACAAAACTCCATATTAAATGAAGAGGAGAAACTTTATATGACGACCTTTCCTGTAAGAGCTTTCAGAAGAGTTTTCAGTAACGCTTAAAGAAATTACTTGGTATTCACAACCAATTCTAATGACTTTAATAGCATTTATTAAGATGTTAGTGAAGGAATAGAATCTTTTAGTGATATTAGCAAGTGCCAAAATGAATAGAAGCTAATTTTAAATTTACCATTTTCCCCTCCTGCTTAAACCCTTTCATATACGCTGACTAGTTCTAGTGTTGGAAACTGAACTGGAAACTGTGCTGACAGATAAAGCTATCAAAAATTTGATACGGTTTATCACAAGGTCTTTAATCATAAAATAGAAACCTGGTTATGTTTTAATATTAACGCAAGTTATATAATAATGATTATGCAAGTCATCATATTTGATCAACGTTTTAAAGTAATCTGTCCGTTCTCTGCCTAAAACAGGGCTGTATTTGAAGAACACTAGATTAGTGTGTTACCAGCTAATTGTCTTATGTTATATTAGTATAAATGTAGCTATATTAGGGGTAGCTCAGTGGTTAGCACTGTCACCTCACAGAAAAAAAGGTCACTAGTTCGAGCCCCGGCTGGGCCAGTTGGCATTTTTTATGTGGAGTTTGCATGTTCTCCCCGTGTTCATGTGGGTTCCTCCGGGTGTTGCGGTTTCCACAGTCCAAAGACATGAGCTATAAATGAATTGAATAAACTAAATTGTCTGTAGTGTATTAGCGTGAATGAGTGAATGGATGTTTCCCAGTACTGGGTTGGCGGTTCATTCCGCGGTGGAAACCCCTGATAAATAAGGGACTAAGCTGATGAAAAATAAATGAATGAATAAATGTTATCTCATTCTTGCCTGGTTATTCAAGTGTGAATGGAAAAATACACATTTAGAGAGCCAATCGTGACTGTAAATGATCAAAAACATGTCTTTTTATAGAGATTTTATATAAATAGAAAGCATTAAATGCAAGAGCTGGGCTTAACCCTTCAGTATTGTTCAAATGGTCACACTTTACAATTAGGTTTCGTTAATTAGAGTATTTACCAACATGAACTAATGAACAATACTTGAACAGCATTAATTAATCATAGTTCAACATTTACTAATGCTTTATTTTCACATCCATATTCAGGCTTGTTAACATTAATGCACCATGAGTTGACATGAACGAACAATAAACGACTGTATTTTCATTAACTAACAATAATAAACATTGTAATAAATGCATTGTTCGTTGTTTGTTCATGTTAGTAAATTCAATAACCAAAATTAACTTAATAAAATCTTATTGCAAGGTGTTATCATTCGAATTTACTACCCTTTCATAATGTTCGAGATGAAAACATCCACTATATTAAACTGTTGTAGAATCCATCAGATTAATATATATTTTTAATTTATTATGCATAAATCTGTTCTACTAAACCTACTAAATGTTTTTGACTCTTTAATTAAGTTATCTCTAAGCTCTTTAGTTAAGTTCTTGATGTTACTGATTTGAGAGAAATAAACCACACAAGATGAGTTATTTTCTAGGTAATTGTGGACTGGATATATTTTTACTTTTTAATTGCAGTCTTGGACATGTCAAAGATTAGTAACAGCATGGACAGTAATGCATTTTTAGTTTTTGTGCTCTAGTTACTGATAGTTGCTTTTTTTACCCCACTGACTTCCATTATAACCCCATTTTTTGATTGCAAAGCCATGACAGCATATAATCATGCATTCTTGATTGTTGGTGGTTTTCCCTGTAGGGAAGATGTATGATTTGCAATATTTCCTGTTGTAAAATTCCTTGCTCTGTTCAACATTATTCAGGAAATATTTTTGAAAAAAAAAAAAAAAAAAAAGTTTGATATACATACAATAAAATATTATATATTTTATATATTTTATTTTATATACTATTCATATATTATATAAAATATATAATGTATAAAATATATATTTTTAAATATAATATATAAATAAAATGTAAACACAAGCTTTTATTTTGCGTGTGATAATTCTTTTGACAGCACTATTTTCAAAATATTCCAAATATGGTTGATTACAAATATGTTCATAATATATGTTTGTATATGTAACCTATGATTTAATATACATGTTCATATACTGTATGACAATATCAGATTTATGTATGTAAATATAAATTGGGTCAAAGATGAGACTTTGGTGTTATTATGAGGACACAAATCATTTTAAGTGATTTTATCTACATGGAAGGCATATTAATGTTTAATGTGTTTAAAGATTCCAACATTTTTTTAAAAAATAAATTGTCAAAATATAAGGGAAAAGTTCCGTCATCATTCAGCACAAGAGATTTATTTGAAAAACGACAATATATTTAATCTTACCAGTACTCTAAAATATAAAACGTATAAATGAGTATGTGATCGTTCTAAATGTCATTATATTATAAATGAATAGAGTATGAACACTTTGAATTTACAGATTTTACTATACAGATTACACTGAATGACATTCCACTGGGTATCTATTCTAAATGATGCTAAATAAAATTAAAGATCATTATTTTTAGCATCGCATAAAACTATACAGGGCAATTTGTAATATAATAGAAAAATAAATGTACACTTTTATCATTTTTAATGCATTAAAAACAATGTATCACCTCATTTATTTCACTTCAGATGTTCAATTCAAAGTGCCGAATCATGCTTACTAATGATTACGTAATGGGGTAAAAACATATATTTGAACAGGTGTCTTCACGCTTCTGGATCGTGCAATTCACTCAAATGTTTTTCATTTTTTCTTAGATCAGAATTAAACTTTAACCTCTTAAATGCCACTGAGTTTACAATTTATATGCATATTACATTTATTTTTTCCAAGAAAGTTCAGGTTTAGATAAAAAAAAAGGTTAAAAATGTAATTAAAAACAGAACGCTGAGAGTTAAGTGTTTAAAGACAGGTTTGAATGTGTTTATTTTAAATTAACACATTATTTTCTATAATAATAATAATAATAATAATAATAATAATAATGCACAGTTCTACATTATGGCTTTGTATTTGTGTGATTGACCAGCTTTTAAATGGATAGTTCCCCCAAAAATGTAAAATACCACACTCTATCATGTGGTTTTAAACCTTGACGAACTTCTTTCTTCTGTTGAACACAAAAGAAGATAGTTTGAAGAATGCTGGTACCCACTGACTTCCATAGTAGGACAACACATTACAATGGAAGTCAATGGATGAATCAAAATATCTTCTTCAATGTTCAACAGAAAAAAACTCAAGTGTTAAGTGAGGATAAATGATGACAGAATTGTCTTTCTGGGGTGTACTGTCCCTTTAAGAATAAACGTTTCGAAGGTTGACCGTAAAACGGCACATTTATGATAATAAACTGACATAATATACACATAATGTACATATTCATCATCATAACACACATAAGTGTATGTGTCCAGGTTATTGTACATGAGTTTGCACACAGCTAAACTCAACTCTGGAAATCCAGAGTTAAAAGTCTCTGTTATGTCGATCTTTTTAACAGTTTTATTTATATTGTTTCGGTTTCTCTCTTAAACAGAGAAGAAATACAAACTGGGGGTTTCGTTGAATCAGAGATGAGATGTCAGCGATCCATGGCATTATCCTCCTGTGTTTGACCTGGAAAACAAACCACTCGCAAACGTTCACAAAACTCCAGTTCCTCCTGCGGGAGAGACAAATTCAAAGCCGTCAGCTGGGTTTCTGCCAAATTTAGGACTTTAAGACCATTATGAATTGACTTTAAGACTTATACTGGTCAAAACGCCCATGATTTTCAATAATGGCCAATGTAAAAACTTTTACTTGCCCCAGTAAAATTCATTCATTTTCCTTCGGTTTAGTCTCAATTTCAGAGGTCACAACAGCAGAATGAACCGCCCCAGTAAAATTCTAACCAAGTTATTTCTAAGCCACATAAATAACGGTTCATGTTTTTTCTTATTTAGATGGATTGCTGGTTGTACCGATCGGGTGGCATTTACCACGATCACTAGCGATCTAGCCTGTGCAGATCGCTGGAGAACTACACATCTGCAACCATATGATATACAACTCCCAGAAGTATTTGCACTCACACACCAGTTCCTGATTACACACACAAAGCTCATGATGAATTAATTTACTAGGACTATAAAGACACCTCATTCACACGCACTCTTTGCTGAGTCTTGTAAACTTTGTAAAAGTGTTTTCCTTGTCTTGCCTTGTCATATTTTGACCTGAATCATGTGTACTGAATCAGTGAACCGTTCAACTCAATTGTATCAGAAAAAAATGCTCTAAGGAGGAGGCTATAGGAGCAAGGCTTTTACATTGCACTCGTCAGCTGGCCTCCATTACAAACTATACTACAATATGCAGTGACCTTCTGTAAAAACAGATGTAAATAATACACAAATACACTTTAGTATGGTTCAAAAGCTTTTTACTATAAATTACATTAGCATTTTAGTTGAATTACTGGTGCGTGAGTCCAGTGCAGTGCTTTAAAACAGTAGAAATGTATGTAATCGACGCCTAATCTCTCGCTATACACTTTACTAAACCACAAGGGTGTTTAAACCTTTGAATCAAAATTCGAAGCAGTCACGTGGGTATAGGCAAAAACGAAGCTTCAGATGTCACTGATCACGTGCTTATGGCTAAACCAATCAAGCTCCGGTACAACGCTTCACTGCGAGATGAATAATTTTTCTGATACATGCTCCGAAGCATCACTACTTTGCTTTGTTTTACTGTTCATGTTGTTTTGCTGCCTGTTTTGTGACCATTCGCCTGTACTCTGATTACACCTTTGATTGTGTGTAGGGTGCACAGTATATATGCACACACACTTTGGCAGTTATACAATATATAGTGTCCTTTTCAAATTTGTATTGTTCATGAGTAAATGTATTTACCAGGCTCTCCTCTTGGCCCCTTAGATCCTGCATTCTCTGTTTGAGCAGCTCCTCCAAGCCCAGCGATGGATCTCTGCAGTCGCTCACGCCACGGGGAGAGTCCTCCACCAGACTACAAACACACAAGTCAAAATTCAGTCAGTGTCTCAATTCGCATACTATACGTCCCCCCATGAATGTAATTTAATTTGTGTTGTAGTATAATTAGTTTTTGTACAATTTTGCTTATTATATGCTGCCTTGGAGATGGTGTTACACATGTTTAACAAAGCAAGATGAGAAAGCATGGTTGTTAATTGTAGATTTAACAAAGGAGGGAAAAAATTGCTCTGAGCTCTACTAACCAGCAGAGGGCGCCAAGCACATGTTCGTGAACAGAGGAATGAGGAGAGCGGAGAACTGACACCAGCTGCTGGACCATTCCCATAGACAGCACTGTATCTGAGAGAGAAAGCAACATTTAGAATATAAAACACACTTTTTGCTGTTGTTGCTTTTTCATCGTGTGATTATTATAATTTTATTATGCATTGAACTTCCACTGTGGGGATCTTCCTTTAAAAAAACTGAAACAAATCACTTTAAATAATAAGGTGATGCTACAAATAATGCACATACATGGTGAAATCTGAGTTAGACGTATGTTTGATTTTTTCTCTCCTTCTTTTTGTAATCACTAGAGTACAATAAAATTCAATACGTCCATAACTTTGCTGCAGAAACTTTTTTTTTTTTTGGTGTTAGTCAAGCTCTGCTGATTGTAACTTGTTAATTCTAATAAGTTGCCTTTTATTATGATATAAATGTACTGTGAAGACAAAAATAACACCCACTTGTACAGCTTTTAACACATATTGGCAGCATTTGCACTGCAGATCTTGATGGTCAATTCTGATTTTGTGACTGTATCTGATTTTTTGCTGACCTGCTTACATCATCTTTTAAAAGAGACTCATATCCGATTGTCTGCATTTACACTGCACACGGCAAAGGCGCAATGACTAGGGAAAAAAAAGCAGGCGGTGACGGACAGCTGATTATATAAGAGCGCCCTTTTCTCCATTCCTGTTTTTAATGCGTTCATAGGGTTTATTCATTCATTCATTTTCTTTTCGGCTTAGTCCCTTTATTAATCCGGGGTCGCCACAGCGGAATGAACCGCCAACTTATCCAGCATTTGTTTTACACAGCAGACGCCCTTATAGCGGCAACCCATCTCTGGGACACATCCATACATTCTCATTCAGTGATTTGTGCACTTGACGTATGCCAGTTTTATATTAGTTTATATTGTTGCACGCATCTCTCTTTCATTAACATGCTTAAATACTTGTGCTATATGACAATATAAAAGTTATTTTTAGTCCTCATGTATGAGACTTAAGAGTGGTTTCACACCTGCCTTATTTAGTTCAGCTGAATCGAACTAGAACTAGTACCGAGACCTACTTGAAAAGGTGATCTCGGTACGTTTACAAATGAACCCTGAAGTGGTTCGTTTGTGGTGAGAACATGATCTGAACTAAAACAGACCCAACCGCAAAAAGTACTGCGCCTTTTTGGATTAATCCAGCTGCCGTAGTCCGATGCGCTGTCCCATTTTATGGGCTTTGGAGCCAAAATACTTGTTAACAGCTATTTACCAACAGTTTTAAACAGAGAAAGAGGGGAAAACATCACCTGATGGATCATTGGTAATATTTCTAGAACATGACCATGTCGCAGTTTAGCTAAATTAATTCACGCCTCATCCTAACGCCTTCGCAATGCATTAATATATTGTTTTCATTCTCGAAATGTATAGTTTGTCTAAAGTGATGTACACAAACTATACAGTATACTATGACCAGGGATACAATCAGCCAGCGCAGCGACATTTAGTGTCTGCCGGTTTGTTTACTTGCTGGAGTTCCATTGGCATTTTCCCACATGTTAATTCTGACCAATCGAAAAGCAGTTTAGGAAATACGTTCAATAACATCTGGCTAATGAGTTAAGCGGATTTTGCCACATGACTGCACTTTGGTTCTTTTCAACCTGTTTGGACCAAAGCAATGAGTGTGGTGTTAAAAGGTGTCAAAAAATGCTACAATGTATCATTTGTTGGACTTAATCTGGACCAAATCAATCGAACCACAGGTGTGAAAGCACCCTTAAGGTTTGGGACTGTGCTGAAGTCTGTTCCACAATGAAAGCGTAAGAGTTGACGTCATTCACTATGGTTTTTAATGATGCGCGACTCGCATTGACAGGTGAAAATTCGACCTTCCTGCTTACACTGCAGACACGGATCCGATTTATATTTGACAAATTTCCACATATGAACAAAGCCTGGATCTGATTTGAGTAAATCGGAATCTATGTGATTTTGTCCTGATTACACGTACATGGGCCATATCCGATCTGTGCCACATGGGAAAAAAATTAATTGGAATTGAGTCACTTGAACCATGCAGTGTAAATGCGGCCATTGTTTACAAAACACAGATCATTTACAGTTTCTTTGAAGATTCTTCCATATTTCAAGCAAAGCATCATGGGATAAATGCTCTGCGTCCAGAATGAGCCCTACCTTTGTGTTCAGGATGACTGTTCAGGAGGTTTAAGAGAAGAAACGCTGATTTAGTTCTCAGCTTCTCACTGTCTGACTGCATCCCCCTCATCAGCACAGAAAAGCCATCATGCGACAGGAAGTCTTTCAGTCCTGCTTCCTGTTCACGCACTAAACCTGCAAAAGACAAGAGTGAAGAATTGAATGTGGAATCACAGATGAAGTTTAACAACATGTGTCTCTTGAATGTTGTCTCTAAACAGTCGTATCAAACTGTATCAAACAGTTCAGGTTGTCTAAGCGTACTCACACTATGCTATCCGAACCGTGCCCAGGCCCGTTTTCCGGATTGTTTGAGAAGTGTGAGTGCACTGAATCAGGCTCAGGCATGGTACAGTTGGCCGGCCCTGGCCCGGTTGGAAGAGGTGTGCCTGAGCGCGGTTCACTTGGGCTTTGGCGCGGTACGCTTGTAGTGAGAGTGCAAGCGCACCTGAGCCCGAAACTGAAGAGGAGATGTGACTTTTGGGGACTGTTTCATTTGGATTAATTAATCATTCTTACTGTTTAATGAACGCAAACTGTCGTAGATTATTAAAGAACCAAACCCCTCACTGCACAACAGCTGAACCTTCCGCAAACCTCCTGATTCCTGCAGCACGAGGATTTTGATTGTTTATGAGCGCCAGAGGTGGCTGATCTGTTCACTGCATATCAAACCACTAAAACGATATAATGATATAAAGAAATCTCCACTGAAATCTTCGAGAGCGCTACTCTTACACTGAACAGCACATCATCAATGACGCAAGCGTGCTAAGGCCCGAATGCAATGTAATTGCGGGCCGTCGGGTGAGACGGAAGGGGGGACAAGCGTGCTTTGGCCCGGTTAAAGGGAACTGTACATAGTGTGAGTACGCCCTAAGCTAATGCACACCCAAAGGGAAAGAGATCCCAACACCAACCACCTTTTTGGCTGTTTCTGATTGATTATTGCATTATTTCAGTGTTGTATTTAAATACAGAAGCATTTAAGAAAGTAATAATTATAATAATAATAATAATAATATGGCATTTAGCAAGTTTATGAGTGTGTCAAGATTTTGGTGGTTTGGATATTTAGTTTGTAAAGCACATGTTATAATTAGGCGACGCAGTGGCTCAGTGATTAGCACTGTCGCCTCGCACCAAGAAGGTCGCTGGTTCGAGTCCGAGCTGAGTCTGTGTGGATTTTGCATATTCTCTTCGTGTTGGTGTGGGTTTCCTCTGAGTGCTCCAGTTTCCCCCACAGTCCAAAGACATGCGCTACAGGTGAATTGAATAAACTAAATTGGCTGTTGTGTATGTGTGTGAATGTGAGAGTGTATGAGTGATTCTTAGCTGGGTTGCAGCTAGAAGGACATCCACTGCATAAAGCATATAATGGAATAGTTGGCGGTTCATACCACTGTGGTGACCCCTGATGAATAAAGGGACTAAGCTGAAGGAAAATTAATGAATGAATGCAATAATCAATCTATATCCAGGTCTCTATTATCAGTCTCTTTCTAAACTGCAGTTTTCTCAGAACTGTAATTTTTACTGTGTTTTATTTTGTTACTTGAGAAACAACATAGGGTAGCTCCAGTATTATTGATCATTTCACCCCTCAAGCGAAGAACAGAAATTAAATTTGCTATGAGTATTTTGGACTCTTTAATGAATGAGATCCACTATGAAATACAAGTCAGTACTGAACAAAACAAAGCTTTCAGCACATATATACTCACAGGACACGGCGTAGAGCGCTTTAACCCTGACTGTGCTGTGTGGGTCATTATCTGTGAGCTGCAGGAGCGTCAGCAGCGCCCCCTGGTTGAGCAGGTAGAACTGCACCTCCGGCATATTCTGGGCAGAGCTTGCGATGAGCTGAGCGGCTCTCCAGCGAATGCCTGCCTCCGAGTGACAGAGACACCGTGACAAACACAGATCCAGACCACCCAGCTTCATCAGATCTACAAAAGAACACACAGAGAAGAAATTAATGTTCTACAAGGGCCCGTTTGAATCTGGTATTAAAAGGCAAGGTATGTAATATACTTTCATTCAAATATTCAAAAAACACCATAACAGTGTTAAACATTCAAGTTCATTTATTTCTAAAGCGCATTTAAAGTGCTGTACATAAGTCAAAGTAAAATAAAAAGAAAGAATATAAAAGCATAAAAAAAAAGAGAAATGATTTAATACATTTAAAGAGCCCCTATTTTGGGTTTTTGAAAATGAGCATACATGCAGTGTGTAACACAGCTCTAAGTGAAGTGAAATGTCCAGCTAAGGATTAAATCTGAAAGTGCACAGTGTTTAAAACTATTGATTCATCTATAAAAGGAGTCAACTCATAGTTCTTCAAACGAATCGCCGTGATTACGAGTCTTTAGCCATTTCGGCATGACGTGAACATGAAACATAAGCCATGCTCATTTGTGCGCGCGCACACCTGGGAAGATTCGAAACCCCCAACCCCGCCAACAAACAACAGCAGCAAGCAAAAGTTGCCAAATTGGGCGGTTTTTGAATTTGATTAGGATAGGGTTTGGACTGGAATCAGTCAGCTATATCTGGCAACATAGAGAAGAGCACTGTGCTCAGTTGGATACTATTGGAAGTGTGCAGATGAACCAGAGATTAGACTGTGAAGAGACAGTGGTTGAGATTTATTTCTGCAGAAATGCCTCAGCATTATAGCTCAGCCTTGTTCCCTCTGAGGAGTGCTTCTGAAATCTACACGCTTACAAAGGATTCGTCGACCATTTGTTAAAGGAAGGATCAGAAAAGACTGTATGCAGCGGCGGACTGGCCTAAGGGAGCACCGGGACATTTCCTGGTGGCCTGACGGTGAATCTGGCCTGCAATCCAACAAGTGAGTAAGTGCGATTAAAACGGTTGCTTCATCGTTTTCTCTAGCTTGTAAATGATGCATTTAATTGTGTTTTGTAACTTTAAACCGCTTTAGTGTATCTGGTTAACTTGTATTTTTATATCGCGCCTTAAAGCACGTTGTAAACGTGACGCGTGCTGCTTTGTTTACAGATTTTAAAATGCGTTTGTGAACTCGTGTCGCTGTGTGCATTAATACTGAATGTGTCGCTGGTTTTACTTATGGGTAAGAATAGAGCAATATGTTGGGAGACTGGGGGGTTAGTTGTGGGTGAGGTGTCTGAAATACGGGCGACTCCTGATAAAATCGAGTGTTAGCAGATATGCTCACACACACACTATGACTACTTCAATATTGATAAGCCGTGGTGAGCATTCTCTCGTGCTGAATGATGTCGACCAGTCGCAACAGACTGGGTCATCGGTCCAATCAGCGCAGTTTAGAATCGCACTAAGGAGGGGTTTTGGAACAAATGAATCGCTGAACGATTCATATAGGAGTCGCTGGGATAATTAGGTAAAAATAAATGCATATTATAAGACAATGAAAGTGTTTTTTGACCACGCATGCATATTAGCCTACTGTTGGAGAGCCTGCTGTTAGATGTTTGCACACTACTTGCTAGAAGGTGAATATATCTTAATCGTAAAGACCCCTTTCACCTACTTTCCTCAACTGGAATAAAGAGATCATGCAGTATCTTAAACTGGCAAAAAGAAATGATACTTTCAACAAGGAAGGAATGTAACGCATTTCAGAAGTCCATTTCTAACATTTATAATGCGTTTAGAAACAATTCTCAGAATTCTCTTTACCCATACTTTTACATGTTCACAAGAGCGAATGCAAGTTGAAGGCACAGTTTAGCAAAAAATTTTTAATTACTATTCATTTACTCTTCCTCATGTGGTTTTAAACCTATTAGAGTTTCTTTCTTCTGTTGAACACAAAAGAAGATTTTCTGAAGAAAGCTGAAAACATCGACTTCCCTTGTAGGAAAAATAAATGCTGTGAAACTCAATCTGTACAGCTTTCTTCAAAATATCTTCTCTTGTGTTCAGCAGAAGAGTGAAACTCAAACTCATAAGTGAAGGATGAGTAAATGATCGCAGAATTTTCTTTTTTGGCTGAACTGTCCCTTTAATTTCAGGCAGAAACACACACCTCTTGCATTGTCCAGGTTTTCGCAGAGCTCAGAAAGCATTTCCAGCGCTTCTTCCCGCTCGTCCTCCTCTTCCTCCTCTCCTTCACTTTCTCGCTCCCTGCAAACATCAGTTTTCAGCACCTCCAAACACTGCTTCATCTGCTCGACCTCATCCATCTGTCCTTTACACACTTCAGAAAGAGCTCCTCGTAGAAAATCCATCCTCTAGAAAAACAGACAGAAACCAATTGAATCAATGAAAGTTGACAACATAAGGGCTAGGACACACCAAGCTCTCGGTGAGCATCTGTCCGCATGGTTGGTTTGGTGTGGTGTTAAACATGTAGATTTGACATCGGCTGAAAAGAGCACTCTGAATGGTTATTTAGCAAAGAATCAGAGTGCTAGACCAAAAACTGAAGTGACGCGTTCAAGTAAAGAAATAACAAAGAAGCTGAGTTTAATTTCGCTGCATTTCTCAACTAATTTAAAAATGCTATGTATTATTAAATTTTAAGACATATTTTCACAATAAAAACCCTCCATTGTGAATAGGGTTGGGTACCGAAACTCAGTACTTTATCGGTGCTAAAATACAAAAGACTGACTTAACGATTCTGCTACAGGTACTGGAGAATTATTGCTGAATAAATATTACTTACAGTAGCAGACTTTAACAGACCAACCATTTTTAAATTGCGATATTGATATTCGAAATTGGCAATCTCACATGAGAAATGCTTGTGTTCTCACCCAATTGTACAATAGCGAGCGCGTCAAATTTAAAGGCCTTCACAGTCCTCGGCTGTGTGTGCGCACTCAGCGGAGACTCATGCTAGTGCACACACTAATAGCTCAAGACACACTGACTCGCGCAGACACAGCTCGTGAGCTTACGCTTAATAAATAAATAAATAAATAAATAGAGTGGCGGAGAGAAGCAAAAGGTCAAGATGTTGTATTTCCCGAGAAGACTGACGATGGCCGTTGCAACAATCGCAACAGCTTGTTTTCTTGAGCGGAAACGCAAGCGATTCAAACAGTGATGAAGCAATGTCAATTTGATATGTGCTCCAAAGTACTTTTTTGTTCGAAACAAAAGACTCACAAAGATTTCGAAGCTTCATAAATAAGTGATTCCAAAGCAGCCACCATGCTACTGCAGGATGGTTCGTTATTAGCAGGGCCAGACAGAATCTGCAGACATTGTTTGCTATTTCTGAGCAGAATTTTGTAAATAATCTGTGGATTTATGCGGAATGATTTGAGTATCTTAACTAAAAACTTAACATATGAAATACAAAGTAATACTTTTTTAACTTTTATTTAATATTTACAATGCAAATCCAATTAGATCTGCTTATTTGATAAACAAAGCAAGTCTCTAATATCTACCAAAAAGCAGAAAATATTATTTACAAACTGTACTGTAAATAAATCAAAGAAACTTTTTTTATATTTGTCAATTTTATTACTGAAATTAATCAAAAAATTTAATAAATATAAATTTACACACAAAGTAAATAAACAGACACAATGATGGGCTAAAAATATGTGGATTTCTGCACGCACAGATTTCTTGTGGGCCTAATTATTAGCGTTGCTCACCTCTTGTGTCATGGGTTCTAGCGGAGCCGGACCATCAGAAGCAGAACCCGCCTCCACTGCCATCTGAAGTACACCTTGCAGATTATGAGGGTGATGCCGGTTACCTCTTCCTTCAGCCATCTATAGAGAAGAACACGCAGATATTCATACATTTGAAGATATTTCAATTCAGGCAAGAACGCCTAAAGCTTGTCAAATCTGTTGTTAAAGCTCTGGTGAAGAGCTTTGAAATGTACATTTTTTATTTGATTTTTGACGTAATCTTGACTGGAAAATTAAGAGAGTTTTAAACTTGATTGGTCAGAGGATTTGATGAGAAACTGAAGTATGAGGTGATGTCAAAAAAAAACTGTGATCTACTTAGGCAAAAGTGACCAACTGCAAGCTTTATATCTTCTAAAGGCAAATTTTGTCACTGTTTTGGAGCAAACTAGCTAATAGATATCTTTAAAAATAACAGGTTGAAATTAAAAAAAAAACTTTATTTTAATTTTACGGGACCTTTAATACAAATGAGAGTTTAATGTTTGATATTTATTATGTCTTGTATTTCACATACATATATACCACAGAAAAAAGAACTGTTTATTTTAAGTCATTTATCACACAGTGCAGACAAAATGTCACAAATTATGTTCTGTGAAATATATATATATATATATATATATATATATATATATATATATAT
>CAIGQQ010006944.1:303261-319539 GCA_903798035.1 Danio albolineatus
ACACTTCTTGATATATTATCCAGGATAACGCAACTACTATGGCAAGCGGTTTTGACTTTTATTCATTCTCCGAATATGTATTCTTGATATCAACAATTCAATTCTTGATATCAAAAATGTTAATTCTTGATATCAACAATTCAGATCTTGATATCAAAAAAGGTAATTGTTGATATCAAAAGACAGTAAAGATCTAGTAAAGATGTTCATTGTTGATATCTGCAATTATATTTCAACACGTTACATTTGTTATTTCTGATATCTAAAATGTATTTCAGATATTAGGGGAAGTAATTTTTGATATCTAAAATGAATAATTTCAATAGTAACAATTATATTTTTGATATCAGAAATTAACATTGTCAGTAGTGACATACCAATTGTTGATATCAAAAATGAACATCTTTACTAGTTGAAAAGTATTTCTTGATATCAACACTTTAATTCCTGATATCAACAATTAAATTATTGATATCAACAATTACATTTTTCATATCTACAATTAAATTATTGATATCAATAATTGCATTTCAACTAGTAAGAAATCATTTCTTAATATCAACAATTAAATTTGAATGGCAGTCTATGGTGACATTTAACTAGTAAAATTCAGTTGTTGATATCAATTAATTCAATTAATGTTATTTTTTGATATCAACAGTTCAGTTTTTGATATTAACAATTACCTTTTTGATATCAAGAACTGAATTGTTGATATCAAGAACTAACATTTTTGATATCAAGAACTGAATTGTTGATATCAAGAACTAACATTTTTGATATCAAGAACTGAATTGTTGATATCAAGAATACATATCCTGAGAATGGATAAAAGTCAAAACGGCTTGCCATAGTACTACATTTTCTTGTTTTGTTTTAAATTAGCCTAACGTATTCACAGATCCTGCTTTACCATCATTGACGCATGTATTTGTTCATTTACTGATTAACAGTCACAGAATGAGATGTGTGGCATATTTTGTTCACTTACAGTTATACGTTATCATCACAGATAGTTTGACATGCTTTTTACTTACATTGCATTTAAAATATACATCACATTAAGCTATCTAGTTAATATTTCTTCTATTTCACTCTCAGATGTCCTCACAGATAATATTACTGGCATGTTACCTTCTTTATTTCCCTCAGGGACACATTACCAAACTCACACATACAAACCATCCAAATACGAAGAAACTGAGACACACGTTAATCATTTACAAAATGTAAACACGGGTGACATAAACAAGGCTTACCTTTATAAACACTGTGTGCCTGATTTAGCAGTAGTATCAGAAGTTGGACGTGTGTCAGAAAGTTTAAATAATGTTACACTTGAGTTCAGCTCCGTTATTATAAACACACCATTGCGGATCCAGAAGCTTCGAGATTCTACCTGCTGCTAGACAGCGGCGCGCGTGCACATGCCGTCGATGAGAAATGACGTCATGAACTGTACCGTAATGATTATAAGCTATCCTCGCATAATATAAGACAAAATTATCATCCCATCTCGATTCCTCTGTCAAATATTTAAAAATAAATTATTAAATTCATTGGATGAAAATACTGTTAAACATTTTAGAACGACATATCTTAAATTTCCAATTCTCCCCAAGGCAAAAGAAATACAATTAGAAATATTAAATGATATATAGTCTTTTAATGGTCGCCACAGTAGAATGAACCGCCATCCAATCCAGCATATGTTTTACTCAGCGGATGCCCCTCCAGCTGCAACCCATCACTGGGAAACATACACATACACTACGGACAATTTAGCTTACCCAATTCACCTGTACCATCTTTGGACTTGTGGGGGAAACCGGAGCACTCGGAGGAAACCCATGTTACCACGAGTTTCTCGACATAGAAATGCCAACTGACCCAGCCGAGGTTCGAACCAGCGTTCTTGCTGTGAGGCGAGAGCGCTACCCACTCTGCTACCGCTTCGCCACACACTTACAGTTTAATTTTTTGAAAATTCATCATGCCATTTATGTAAACACTTAATTGAAGACACAGAACATACTTTTTACATGCAGCTTTGTTCAGTCATTTTGGAAACCAGAGCAAGTTGATAATAAAGAAGGTGGTTGCTGAAGGTTTGACTTTTTTACATTACAGGGTGGATTTACTAAAGATTGTTCTGTCTTGCAAGATTTGATAAATATTATCATTGTATTAGCCAAATATTTTATTCATAAATGCAGATATTTTAAAACACCTCCACTACTCAGTGTCTTGAACTTAAAATCTTTTTGGATGCCCTGGATAAAATGAAAACTAAAATTGCCCTAATTTTTAAATTTATTTATAACTTTCCATAGCCGATATCAGTTTTATATTCTCTCTCTCTCTCTCTCTCTCTCTCTCTCTCTCTCTCTCTCTCTCTTTCTCTCTATTTTTATTTTAGTTTGGATCATTTTTGTAATGTAGGCCTACACTTTTTTTCTATAATATTTTGCGTAGAGCCTTCCATGTTTGATACATAATTTGTAAAGTTGAATGTAATTTTGTTGTATTTGGGTTTTGTATTTCCAATAATAATAATAATTAAAGCCATCCTCACATAACCTAATTTAGCAGAATTTACTTTGTGACTTAAATTGTTTATTTACTACACTACAAAATGTTTATAGTAAAAAAGTTTAAAAACTGTGAAAGAGGACTATTTAATTTGATGATTTTGCCTCTGTACCCTGTTTTTTATTTTTATTTTATTATTAATATTGTTTATTTCCTTTTATTTAAATATCTTTATTTCCATCTTTATTATTGTACTCAACGTCATCCAATGTTATGGTTATTAATATGATTGTATAGTTAAAACCCTATAAAAAATGCCGATCCTGCATAGTTTTTCAATTTATTCTGCTGAAAATTGTTATTATGAAAATTATAATATATATTTCATCATTTTAGATGATAAATTTTTCATCCACAAATGTAGATTTTTTAAAATCTCAACCCTTATATAAGGTTTTTGTTTAAGACCTTTTTCTTTTAATGATGTGAAAAATATAAAAGCTCTTCCTGTTGTAAGTTGTTAAGAATAATTATTTTAATTATCTTAGGACCTTTTATTTTTGATGTCTGTTTTTTCTGTAATTTGCAATTTACCAATGCACAATGACACATAAATAAATGCCATCCTTGCATAGTCCTTTCACAACCACCTATTATGGTTTATAATGTATAAAGTAAATATTTTCTATGTATTTTTACACAGAACCCCTTTTTAAAAGTAATTTACATTTTTTGAACATTATTATATAACAGAAAGATACATTTACACATCATTTACATTAATAATCATTAGATTTTTTACAATGGTGCCAATAAAGAATGAAAAATAAGAAAAAATAAGAGGAAAAAACAACAGAAATCAAACAAAAAACAAAAAACTATCAAAAGGTTATCTGATATGAGGACAGATATCATTCATTCATTAATTTTCTGAATTTTCTGTTGGCTTAGTCCCTTTATTAATCTGGGGTCGCCACAGCGGAATGAACCGCCAACTTATCCAGCATTTGTTTTACGCAGCGGATGCCCTTCCAGCTGCAACCCATCACTGAGAAACATCCATACACACTCATTCACACTATACGGACAATTTAGCCTACCCAATTCACCTATAACACATCGTTAGACTTGTGGGGGAAACCGGAGCACCCGGAGGAAACCCACGTGACAACAGGGAGAACATGCAAACTCCACACAGAAATGCCAACTGACCCAGCCGAGGCTCGAATCAGCGACCATCGTGCTGTGAGGCGATCGTCCTACCCACTACGCCACCGCGGCGCCGAGGATAGATGAAATAGCAAAATATAGGTAAAATAATAGGTAAATAAGAAGATAACAGATTGTACATATTAAATTGTACATGTTTTGAGTGATTTCTTGATAAGTGAATCTGAAATTGTAAGTAATTTTAAATCTCTTGTATAAATGCTGTACATGTTGGCTTGCAGTGTGAAAATTAGCATTTATAAATATAAAATCTACATAAAAGCATAAGGTTTATTATAAAGCAGATATTTAAATGTGTATATAAAATTTAATTTCTTTTAGGGTAGTAATTTACCATTTTAGATGATTTACTGTAAGATTAAAAAACGTGTCCAGCGCGTCCTTTGTTGATGTCGTATGTGTATTTCCCCGCGCATGCGCACTTGTCACAGTCTGCAAAATGGCTGCGCTCGTAAGCGTCCGCGCGTGCCTATCCGGTAAGTTACAAAATGCGCTTATTTTTACTTTCCCGTGCCACTGACACTGTGTTTATGCAGCGAGTGTTCTGCGAGATATGTGTAATATTTGTGCATATACCGACGAGAGTGTGGAAATGACAGTTCTTGTGAAGACATGAAGGATGCTCGTGTGTTTCCCTAAGCAAGGTCATGTTGCTCCGGCTGTGACTTATATATGTGTCGCACAGATTGAGTGGCGTTATTGACATTAGAGCATTAGATCCATTATAATCTCAGCATGCATGAATGGAGGTGTGTATTGTGTAAAGATCAGTTTAACGGGAAACAAATGAGTGATTCGGTTTCGTGACATTTCTGACAGTTATTCATGATGGGACTTTGACGCTTGTCATATTTTAAGTAATTATTTTGTATAAGGGGATAGTTGCATGTTTTAAAGCAGATTTAATTGTTTGTGTATTTATTTGATGCATAATGCACTGTAAATTTCCTGACTCGTGTTTATGAATGAATGAATGATGATTTATGTATAACATTTAGGCATTTTTGTGTTTTTCAGCTCTTCAGCTGACCTCTCCAAGTTTACTTCACAGCTCGTTTAAGCTGGTATGAGTTTCAGTTTTCAGTTTTAATATTGACTATGTTATTAAATACATTATTGTCTGTTAGAGATAAGCAAATATTATTTGTTATTATCAAAGGAAATAAAGATAAGTTAGATATGGTAAACTCCATAATAATTGTCCAAATGTTTGTGACAATTCAGCCATACTTATTATTTTTTTTAACAGCAAGGGCCATAATAGAAACAAGCCCAGGGCTTTATTGTGTTTTTGTCTATGACGGTTTTATTTTTAAAATGTGTAGGATGCTTGTATTTTTGAACAGTTTGTTTAAAATCTGTCAGAATAAAATTCAAATGGTTTATATACTTAAAAAGAACATTTATTCACTTTGTTAATTAGATTAAAGGTGGTCAAAGAAATCTTGTCAAGGATATTTTGGAACAAGAATTATTTGATAGCACGTTAAAAGATGTTTATCACAATGTAGCTTTAAAATACTGATTAATTGTCACTTTAAATCTATTTATATTTTGCTACTTTTCTTCCAAACACTTGATTTTAAGCCCCTTTGTTAGCAACAAGAGTTTTAATCATTTAAAATAAGAAGTACAATAATTTAATTACTTACTCTTTTATATATGTTAGAATTTTGTGTTAATATATATTTAATACTGAGTGGAAATTGGAAATTGTTTCACCCATATTATATACCCTTAAAATGTAAAAAAAAAAAAGTTTTCTTGAATTCAGATTGAAAGGTTGTAAAAATATTTTATCAATGAAGAATTCTTCAGTCTGACAGATTGATTTACAATTATTATGATCAAAAATTTTCAAATGAAGGCTTTTAGTCGATTTGTGAGGTAAAAATTAAACTGAGGGTCTTAAAAAGGTCTTTTAAAAGTCTTAAGATTTAACTTGTTAAGCTTTGTAGACACAGTTTCTTTCCACAAAAGTTATTAGACAAAATATCCTTTTGTCTATTACATTTTTTTATTGTAGTGTGCAGTTCCTCTAAGTCGAAGGAATTTCGCAGCAGAGGCGAAGAAGGTTTATGCTCGTGATAAACCCCATGTGAACATCGGCACTATTGGGCATGTGGACCACGGCAAAACCACACTTACTGCTGCCATCACCAAAGGTACACTTTCAGCTTTACCTTATATCTTGCTAATCGTAACCATCCTGCAACCTTTTGGACATTTTTATCCATTTAAGATTTTTTTTTAAATCAGTTTCCCTGTGTTAATGTCATCTGCATACATTTTGGCTCAGGCGTGTCTTTTTTATTGGAATTGAAATAATTTACCCTTGTTTCCTTTTATTTATTTATTTTTTACTTTACAAAAAAAGGTCCTTTTAAGACTTTCAAAGCAAAAATGTCCGTATTGATACTTATTAAAAGTGATTTTTTTACCCCAGTGCACCCAAGGTAATCTTTAAAATCATGCAATATTTGTAACATGCTTTCATTCTGTTAGCAAAACTTTAAAATAATTACTAGGTGATTACTAGATTAATAAAGTTTGACACATAAAATACTAGCTTTATTGCTGTTATCTGCTTCTGTATATTATAGAATTGATTTGATAAATTATGCAGTTATAATTGTTTGTGTACTAAAAATGATATGCTTGTGTAAATAGAGTTATAATTGTGTAAATGACTAAGGTCGAATAAGACTACCGAGCTTTGAATTTATAACAAAGCAAAAATTGTAGCAGGTAGTAAATGGAAAACAACTAATATTTATAAAATCAAATGTGTAATTTTTTTAAACAACCAGCATTTAAAGGATTTAAATTCTGAAAATAATGAATGTGCTGTAATGGGCAAAATGCACAGCAAGCGTTTTTCAGGCCCCGTAAATATCTTCCGGTGAAAGGTTTATGTGACTGTTTTAAATTGTACAGCGTTTTTTAAATTTATAATTTTATTTTACAGCATCAACAATATAATTGAATGAAAATATAATATATAGACTTAATATAAGATGAATAGACTTAAGTTTCCCTTTTGTTGATCTTGCGTAAAACGAGATGAAAGACAGTTTAAACACAAGCGCCGTCAGTGGCAGTAAGCGAGCGCTGAAACACTATTGAAAATACTGTGGTAAATTAAAATTACCATATTGTAAAGACATACCACAGAACAATGGAATTTAATGCAGAGCTAGCTGTATGGTGTGACACCCACTTTATATCATATCTCAGTCAGCCATTACAGATCATTGATTTTAAAGAAACCAAATTGTAAACGTGGTGATTCTGTGATTCATACCGATCACAACCCATGGTTAGGAACACTCATGACCCGCAGATAAATTTTTTTTTTTTTTAACTTGTTGATTAATCCTATATTTGTAACAGTTGCAGAGATATCGCCTCTCGCTTCATTCAAATCACATGTTTGAAAACATTTAGGCTTTCCTGTAAAATATAACGATGATGGAAGAAGTTGTAGTAGGTTATTCGGGATGTGGTGGGTTTCTTAGGTTATTAAAGGTGTTTTCTGTCACTGCTTGTTTAGCCTGAATTAATGCAGTCAGTGTAAGCTGCATGATTAATAATCAAAAGATTGGCATCTCAACACCCACTCAACATAAATTATAAATTATGGTGATTTGCAAATGTTAATTAATCCTTCGAATCGCTGCATTAAAATCTGCAAAAATCAAGAAAGAGACTCAGTCTTTAGTTTACAAACTATCAATTAACACAGAAGTACTGGGAGAACAGTTTAAAGTTTAGATAAAACCACTGATGTTTTTGGTAAAGATTAAAATCACCATCATCACGCTCAAAAATGAAATTTGTAGGCAGCAATTACATTACCCAATAGGTGGCGACAACCAGGCATCAAAAAATAGGCCACTAAATAATTCTTCAAAAATGATCCATTTAGCAATGAAGCATGAAGTTTTATGAGTGAACAACTGAATCGTTTATTGAAAATGAGTAAAAGTAAATATGGGTTGTACAAAAGTTAATGTTAAATTGATATATTTAGCGTCATCAGCAACAGTAGTAACTTTGGATTTTTCACAGTACTGAATATTTTACAATTTATCTTTATTCAGCTGATTATTTCTTCATTTTATTTTTAATAAAATTACAGGTTCTCATTTCTGTTTGTTACAATCAAAAGTTTCTTGCAGTACGGTTTTTGTAATAGATGGAAACAAATTACATTTGTATCCCCCCTTTTTTGACTGATCCGAAAAATGGTCCGATCCGTGACTAAAAAAAAGCTAAAACGTGATCCAAACTGTGAGACTTGTACTCTGTTACACCACTAGTGGTGAGTTTATATGGCATGACGGTTCACCAGAAGCGATTCAGCTGGCTTTGGCTTATTCAAAATTAAGTCACCATGCATATATTTCTTTAAAATTAGAGCTGATGCTGATGAAAAAAAAAATCAACATCAGTAAAACTATAAATAAAAATATGAAAATATGATGTTTTATTAATATGATGGATATTTTTGTTTGACAAACAAGGATTAAACTGAATGCTTAACGCTCATTTTATTCATTTTATCTATTTCTTTTGGTTTTAGTTCTTGCCGAGGCTGGTGGTGCGAATTATAAGACATATGAGGATATTGACAACGCTCCTGAAGAGAAGGCTAGAGGAATCACCATCAACGCCTCGCATGTGGAGTACACCACCGCTAACAGACACTACGCTCACACAGACTGTCCCGGACACGCCGACTACGTCAAGGTACTGCATTACTACTATACCCTGTATTAAAAAGCAGCTAATGAGTAGTTTATCAGGCTAAGAGTCTTAGCTGATGGTTTGTTAATTGTACAGTAAGATGTAATCTGCCTTTTTGTAAAATATTTTAGTTTTTTTTTTTGTCCTTATTATTTTTATTATTTATTTGTTTATATTTATAATTTTTCATGTGGGGGTCTGGATTCAAATTATATGAGTGATGGACATTATTTTATTATTCAATTTCTGAAATGTTTTTGCAAAAATGTCTTATAAAAAAATATATATAAAAAAAAAAAAAAAAGATTAAGTGTGACCAAAAGTGCATTTGTCTTGTGTTGTGAAGAACATGATCACGGGCACGTCTCAGATGGACGGCTGTATTCTGGTGGTGGCGGCGACGGACGGTCAGATGCCGCAGACTCGAGAGCACCTCCTGCTGGCACGGCAGATCGGCGTGCAGCACGTGGTGGTGTTCATCAACAAAGCTGATGCCGTGGATGATAAAGAGATGCTGGATCTGGTGGAGCTGGAGATCAGAGAGCTGCTCACCGAGTTCGGTTATGATGGAGAAAACACTCCGGTGGTGGTTGGATCAGCGCTCTGTGCTCTGGAAGTACGTGAATAGATATATGTACTACCTGACAAACGTCTTGTCGCCTATCCAAGTTTTAGGAACAACAAATAATAACTTGACTTCTAGTTGGTCGTTTGGTATCAGAAGAGGCTTATATGAAAGGCAAAGGCCTCTAGATTATGCTTGTTTTACCAAAATAAAATATGATACCTTGATTTTTATTTAATTAGGACAGTAAGGTCTGATTTTGCTGAGACAGAAGTCTTGTCACTTAACAGAAATAATGTCCAATGTAGAATATAAAGTCATGGTGCAGAGGAAAAATAATTAATATTGTTCATGACTCCCATGAGCTTGGAGGACTGCATCCATACATCTCTGCAATGACTCAAAGAACTTTTTAACAAAGTGATCTGGAATGGCAAAGAAAGTGTCCTGCAGGACTCCCAGAGTTCATCAAGATTCTTTAAATTTATCTTTAATGTCTCCTCCTTCATCTTACCCCAGACATGCTCAATAATGTTCATGTCTGGTGACTGGGTGGGCCAATCCTGGAGCACCTTGACCTTCTTTGCTTTCAGGAACTTTGATGTGGAGGCTGAAGTATGAGAAGGAGCCCTATCCTGCTGAAGAATTTGCCCTCTCCTGTGGCTTGTAATGTAATGGGCAGCACAAATGTCTTGATACCTCAGGCTGTTGATGTTGCCATCCCCTCTGCAGATCTCTCGCATGCCCCCATACTGAATGTAACCCCAAACCATGATTTATTTGTCAGAAAATGATAAAACAAATGATCGACTAGAAGTCAAGTTATTATTTGTTGCTCTTACAACTGGGATCAATGACAAGACTTTTGGATGGATGGATGGATGAATGAATGGAGAGAGGGATAGATGAATAGATATTCGCATACGACATACAGAGAATTGAAATCATGTTACTCTCAGACCGTAAGTGCATAACAGAAAATATTCATATAAAACATAAATTTTTACAGTAAATACAATTACACATATAATCTAAAAACACAGTTAAAAATAAAAATGGTATACAATCTGTTATTCAGAGCTTTATGTTGTGATTTGTTTGTGTTTAGAACAAAAAGCCGGAGCTGGGTGTGAACTCCATCATGAAGCTCTTGGAGGTGATTGATGGTCATATTCCTTTGCCAAGCAGAGATCTGGATAAACCCTTCCTGCTGCCTGTAGAGGGAGTCTATTCTATTCCAGGTGGGTTTTCTGCTCTTCACATTACACACACACACACACACACACACACACACACACACACACGCACAGTAAGATATTTATAGTAAGTGCTGTTTAATAGATTTTTTTCAAAACATTTTAAAACATAATAGTTTTGATAACTCGTTTGTCATAACTCATTTATTTTTTTCACTTTTCCATGATGATAATAATATTCTGTAATCTAATAGTATATGTAATAGTGTTATTGATTATTGTTATGTGTAATTCCCCCAAATATATATGATTTTTGTGTGTGTCTTCTCTGTGCAGGTCGTGGTACTGTGGTCACAGGGACGCTCGAGCGAGGAGTGATCAAGAAAGGAGAAGAGTGTGAATTTCTTGGACACAATCGTTGCTTTAAGTCTGTCATCACTGGTGAGGAAATCATTTGAATAGGCAGAATTTCAATGTGCCAATGGATTTTGAATTGAACATGATGAGACGTAAAAGTTGCACCTTTGGGTAAGTGTAAACTAAAACTACTAAAAACTGGATAAAATGTTGATTTTAAAGTATAAATATTCATTACATTTAATTAATTAAATTTAAATGATAATATGCTGTATTGTACTATAATTATGAAACTTTACTTTTTTGCTTTAGTTAATATGTTAATATAATTATAAGGTGCATACATTTTCACATTTATTTAAGAAAAAAAATAAAAATAAAACTGCTAAAACAGTAGTTGGTGTGTTGACACATGCACTTCGGTGCTCACGGCAACCTGTATTTAATTCCTGCCTTGGTCCTAAGGCGATCCTTCCCCTTCTCTGCTCCCCACGCTTTCCTGTCAGTAATCTTTACTCTCCTATCCATTCAAGGTCAAAACCCCGAAAAGATAATTATTACAAAAATTTAAAAAACACATTTAAAATGTAAATAAATGTATTATTATTTTTGTTACTTTAAGATTAACTGATTATTATTATCATCTTCACTTCACAGGTTTTTTTAAATAGAAATTTTAGATGAAAGACTTGCTTAGTAAAATAAAATGCATAAGTAAATTATAAAACTACGATAATCTAAAGCTAAAAATTAATATTTACAAAATAAATTCAATTAAGTAATGCTAAAACAATATATAAAAAATATATAAAAATATTTATATGATAAATTATATATATAATAAAAGCAACCAAAAAAAGCTGATTTGCTTTATATGCGTTACATCCACAAATGATTTAGATTTTTTTATTAGACATAAAGAGAAGCTTTATGAGAGCTGAAATTATACATATTAATAAATACAATCAAAAAATGACTTTTGCTGCTTGTTCAAACAAGTCATTTAAAATGAGCTGAAACAACACAATTTTTAATTATTATTTATTTTTATTTTTTTTTTTGAAGGGGGACAACTTAATTGTTTTATGTTCATCCATTTAAATTTGTAAAATATGATAAGCTAACTTAAAAGATTTGTATTGAGACACCATGAAGGACTTATATGGAACCCAGCATTATTGACAGTGTATTAGGTAGCTGATTGAATAAATTTGTAGTTTATCGAGGGATTTGCCATTGCTCAAACATCCACCATTTCTGCTCTTTCTGTTAGGTATCGAAATGTTCCACAAGTCTCTGGAACGGGCGGAGGCGGGCGACAACATGGGTGCTCTGATCCGCGGTTTGAAGAGGGAGGATGTCCGGAGAGGCATGGTGATGAGCAAACCTGGATCCATCCAGCCACACCAGAAGATCAGAGCTCAGGTGCTCAGGCCACAACACAAAAAATCTCATTTTTCTTTTGACATACAGTTGAAGTCAGAATTATTAGCCCCCTCCCTCCCCTCTCCCACTTTTAAATTTGTTCCGCAATTTTTGTTCAACTGAAAGAAGATTTTTTTTTTCAACTCATTTATAAACATAATAGTTTTAAAGGTCATATCTAATGACAGATTTATTTTTATCTTTGCCATGATGACAGTACATAATATTAGACTAGTTATTTTTCAAGATACTAGTAGAGGTCTGCATGGGACTAATTTTTCAATTACCAAAAGTAAACTGAGTTTTTAATGCAAGCTGAAGGACAGCGTATCTTCACTTTGCTCTCCCATGTTGGTAAAGAACGCTCTGAGGACTGTTATGCACGCTGTTCTGAAATAACGTCGAGACTCAGGAACGCTGTATTATTAGTCTGCCTGCTCCCGTTCAGATTACACCAGTTACCGACCGCTACCGCTAGGGGTGTAAACCTACAATTGTGTCACGGTTCGGTTATGATTATTATGCCATCGATTCAGTTCAATTCAGTATCTCGGTGCATCACGGTGCATTGACGATGCTTTCCATACACAATTTGATATTTTACTTAGCAACACAATAATTCTTGTATTGAAATGTATAGTATATGAATATACTTATATTATTTGTTATACAATTTTGTCCTTTTAATATAAGCAGACAGATACATGTACTGCACATTTAATTATAGCTGCTTAAAGAAAACACTCTTCAAATGTGTCAATTAAAACTCAAGAACATGAGAACAAGTACACAGTAGACAAGTTCACAACTCAAGTACACAGAACAACACGAGCATTTATAGCAAATAAACTGATGTAAATATTATCCTGCGTGCTTTTCTTAAACGCCTGTGATTGATCATGCGCAGGGCCAGACGGAATCTGCGGACATTTTGTGCTATTTCTGTGGAGTATTTTGTTAAAAATCTGCGGATTTATGCGGAATAATTTTAGGAGTATCATAACTAAAAAATTAAAGTATGAAATAAAAAGTAATAACTTTTTAACTTTTATTTAATGTTTACAATGCAAATCCAATTAGATCCACTTTATTTGGTAAACAAAGCAAGTCTCTCGTATAAAATCTCTTCTAAAAGACAGAAAATAGTACTTTACAAACTGTATTGTAAATAAATCATGAATATTTTGATATTTATCAATATTTTTACAGAAATTAATTTGAAAACTGAATAAATATAAATTTACACACATTTAAACCAGTAAATAAACAGAATTAATGATGGGCTAAAAATCTGCGGAAATCTGCGGAATTCTGCGCGCGCAGATTCCGTGTGGCCCTAATCATGCGCTCAACAGAAAGGGCTGCGATTGGCTCTAACGGTCAGCGTGGCTCTGGCGCTGTTCAGCAAACATTGACACAGACATTGATGTTAAACGGTCGTGGCGATCAGCTGATCTATTATAGAAGGCGACGCTGTGGAGAAAACTCACTCTGCGGACACGCCCGATCCACAAGTAATCCTATTGTTTTAACAGCCAGGAGAAGAGATAAAATGTTACCTCACGAACATGCCGACAGGTCAAAGGGGCTGAGTTCTGATGTACTTTCCTGTCAGTGAAAGAGTCCAGCAAACTCACAAGCAGTGAATTGCGCACAGTTATCTGCTTTTCAAGTAGTTGGAGCGTTTTAAATACTAGCGGTCTCCTCCCTCGCCATAGTAAGCTGCCGCCATATAACGCATATGTCATAAATTATGTCAGTATATACAGTAATAATCAGTTATTATTACAGAACGATACTGAATTGTTCGCGTCTGCATCGCGGTGCTCTTGAGGTACAGCCGCGGGAATGCAGACCTCTAGATACTAATATTCAGCTTAAAGTGACATTTAAAGGGTTAATTAGGGTAATTAGGCAAGTTGTGGTAATTGGGCAAGTCATTATATAACAGTGGTTTGTTCTGTAGACAATCTAAATTAAATATTGCTTAAGGGGGCTAATAATATTGATGTTAAAATGTTTTTAACAAAATTAAACTGCTTTTGTTCTAGCCAGAATAAAACAAATAAGACTTTGTCCAGAATTAAAAATATTATTAGACATACTGTGAAAAATTCCTTGCTCTGTTAAATATCACTTGAGAATTGTTTGAAAAATAAGTTAATTGGCCCCTTTCACATAACGATACTGGTAAATATCCAGAAAATGACCAGAACGACTTTACCAGTACATTCAAAAAAGTGCTGTTCACACAGGCGAGGACGTTCCGGAATTTTTCCGGGAAAGACCATTCACACGTCCATTCCAAAATACCAGTAAATTCTGACATCATTAACCAGAAATGAGCTCTAAATGGCTACACTTGTGTTTGTAAACATAGAAGGGGTCTGGGTTTTTGTTGATGACTCACTTTTATTTAAAGCTTTAGCATTCATGCTAAATTGTCCCAGAGACATCCAAAGGCATAAGCGCGAACACGTTTACACATATGACTACATTACAAATTCTGTGGATGGATAAGTATTGTGAACATTTTTGATGAAAAAAATATAGAGGAACACTTTGACATGTCGAAATGTACATATTGTATGTGTGTGTGTTGGCGCTCACCGGAGCACTTCATGTGCACATGCGTCCAGTAACTGAAGCAGAGCTTGAAGATAAACAAATGGCAGATAATTTTTTACACAGTTGGCATTAAGAAGGAACACAGAAACGTTACCTAACTAACATCTAGTAGCTAAATGTGTCTGGAAAAATATTTAAGGAGATATAAATATTTAAATATCTAAATATGTTCCTTATTATTTAAAATAGCCGGTAATTTTTCCGGAAAGGTCTGTATGTGTGAAAGGGACTAATATCACACAGAATATAATTTTGACCTCTACACTATAAGCCCAGGTATACACTGCATACAGCTCCATGTGATCCAAAGAAAGTTCAACTCAATTCAAGTCAGTTCGTAGGTCTGAATCAGTTGTGCAGTTCAGAAAATCATCCGATTGCCATTGATAGAGTTTAACCCTTGTGTACTGTTCAAATTGACTAACTTTTCGTTATTTTCATGGCTGTTTTTGCTCCATTGACTTCCATTATCAGGACATCTTTTGATTGCAAAGCCAGGACACCATATAATCATGCTTTCTTAATTGTTGGTGGTTTTTCCTGTTGGGAAGATGTACAGTTAGTCATTTTTTACTGTTGATCTTCAATTGACACAATTAACCCTTTAGATAGGCCTGTGCAAAAAATGTTTCTGGCTTATATATGGAGTTTTATGGAGTAAAACAGCAGTTTATAGTGTGTGCGCGCGCATAAATACACTTACTTTGTTTACAATGTTCTGAAAGCTGAGCTGATTATTTTGATTTTCTCAGATGTGTCAAGGTAAGTGTGCAAAGGGTACTCACACAAACCCACAAACACACTGTACGCCATATAACTCCATTTAAAAGCAAAAAAATAAGTACATCTTCCCAACAGGAATAAGCACCAACAATCAAGAAAGCATGATTATATGCTGTCATGGCTTTGCAATCAGAAAATGTGGTTATAATGAAAGCGACTGGGGCAAAAACATTAACGAACATAATGAAAGTGTAGTTAATTTGCATAGACTGTATTGAGTTTTTGAAAAATTCCAAAGCATTTACCAAAATATGTGTCAAAATAAGATTTTTCACCAAAAATAATTGCATTTGCTGAAACACAGAGGAAGTTGTGGCCAAATTAAGATCTAAAATCACCACAGAGAGGATGAAAACATCTCCACCAGCACACAAAGGTTTATAGCCTCTCCGTTCCTCCTCGACACTGCATGAACACAGCATGACAGCTGAAATTTCACAGCTGAAGAATCACGAGTCAAAATTCAGCTCTAAATCTAACCCAATATCTCAGTGTATGCCTGTAAAAAAGATTATTTTGCCAGCAAATGGGGTTGTGATGTGACAGACGTCTGTAGGCCCCACTCACAAGTATTCAGTTGCCAGGTGATGATCTTTTTTTTTTTTAATAATTTTTTTTATCTGTGTGTGTCCAGATCTACATTCTGAGTAAAGAAGAGGGCGGCAGACACAAGCCGTTCTTCACTAACTTCACGCCAGTCATGTTCTCCCTCACCTGGGACATGGCCTGTATAGTAGAGCTGCTTCCAGGAAAGGTATGCTTCATCTCCGCAATTATTGAGCCATGTCACACAATCATACCATCATACCTGGC
>CAIGQQ010006944.1:319939-338010 GCA_903798035.1 Danio albolineatus
TGAGTTACATTTTAAGCAGCCATTACCCCAGTTGTTAGTGTCATTAAACTCCTAAAAACCTATTGAAGTGGTCGTGTATCAGCATTTTCACATAGATTATTAAGCAGATTTTCTTGAGCATCAAATCTTCACATCCAAATCACTTCTGAAAGTTCTGGAGTATTGATGCTGCAAATACAGATCCATTAATTACACTTTAAAAAGCCCATATTACACATTGAAAAGGGTCATATTCTGGTTTTGGGGGTCTCCAACAGCAGGCTGATCTGATTGCATGGTCAAAAAACACTTTCATTGTCTTATAATATGCATTTATTTTTTCCCTCATTATGCCAGCGACTCCTCTATGAATCGTTCAGGGATTCATTTGTTCCAAAACCCCTCCTTCGCGCGATGCTAAACTGCGCTGATTGGACCGATGACCCAGTCTGTTGCGATTGGTCGACAGCGCTCAGCGTGAGATAATGCCCACCACGGCTTATCAATATTGAAGTAGTCATAGTGTGTGCGTGAGCTAATCTGCTAACACTCGTTTTTATCGGGAGTCGCCCGTATTTCAGACACCTCACCCCCGAAACTAACCCCCGATCTCCCAGCATATCACTCTAATTCTTAGCCAGAAGTAAAAACAGCGACATACATTCAGTATTAGTGCACACAGCGGCAAAACCGCCGAACGTGTGTAGCAGAGCTCATGGTGGCCATAGCAACGACAAACAGCAGAGGAACACGCTCAAATGCATTTTAATCCGTAAACAAAGCGGCACGCGTCGCGTTTACAACGTGCTTTTAGACGCGATATGAGAATACAAGTTAACCAAATACACTACAAGTGGTTACAAGTTACAAAACACAGTTAAATGCATCATTTACAAGCTAGAGAAAACAATGAGGCGACCGTTTTAATCGCACTTACTCACACTTGCTGGATAGCAGGCCAGGGAAATGTCCTGGTGCTCTGAATCCTCCATTGTAAGCACTCCTCAGAGGGGGAACAGCACATGGCTGGGTTTAATGCTGTGGTATTTCTGCAGAAACTACTAACTCTTCAAAGTCTCCTCTGGGTTCCCTGCACACTTCCAATATCCAGCTAAGCACGGTGCTCTTCACTGTGTTGCCAGATGTTGCTGACTGATTTCAGCCCAAACCCTGTCCAAAAGGTTTTACCTGCACAATCAAATTTAAAACCGCCCGATCTGGCAACTTTTCCGCACCGCTGTTGTTTGTGGGTGGGGTTGGGGATTTCGAATCTGCGCGCGCATAAATGGGCGGGGCTTTATGTTTTGTATTCACGTCATGCCGAAACGGCTAAAGACTCGTAAGCACGGCGACTCGTTTGAGGAACTATGAGTCGACTCTTTTATAGATGAATCATAAGTTTTAAACACTGTGCACTTTCAGATTTAAGCCTTAGCTGGACATTTCACTTCACTTAGAGCTGTGTGACACACTGCATACAAGCTCATTTTCAAAAACCCATAATAGGTGCTCTTTAACCCTTTTTCAGGCAAAGGTACCTTCATTGACATTGATTATTATATTTATTACAATTTGTTTATTTTTAAGTCATTAACGTCTTCATAACCTCAATGAGTGAGGGTTCAATTCAAATAGAAGACCTCATTAGGAGTATTTCCTAATACGACTATGTTTTATGTTTTTACTTTATAATTTCTGCTTGGTGAGCAGAAGAGACGTCTTTCAAAGACATTTATGAAAATGTAACCTTTTGCAAGTCAGTAAAGTCATTATAGTTTGAGTGAAAATTAATTCAAATGCACATTATGGATGAATAAAGCAGATATGCTGAGAAGGTCAAATGATTTATCCAAAATTCTGTCGTCATTTACACATCCTTCACATCCAGTTTCTTCTATTGAAGTCAAGTTAAGATATATTGAAGAATGTTGGACAAAACAGCCATTGACTCCTATAATACTTTTTCTTCCAACTATGGATGCGTCTTTCCAACATTCTTCAGAATATCTCCATTTGTGTTCAACATATCTTATGAACCACTTGAGAGTGAGTAAATGATGAGGGAACATTCATTTTTAGGGTGAACTGTCTCTTTAAGGCTTGCAGTAAATGTCCTAAATGTGTTGTTTTCTCCATCTGTTCCTCCACAGGAGATGGTGATGCCTGGAGAGGACACGGCTCTAAACCTGATCCTCAGACAGCCGATGGCTCTCGATAAAGGCCAGAGATTCACGCTTCGAGACGGAAACCAAACCATCGGCACTGGCCTGGTCACGGAAATCCTCACTATTTCAAAGGACGACAAGTACAACTGGGGCTGAGAGGCGACTCTTTAAGACTTTACTGTCCCAAAACCTCTGTGGACTGAAGTTCTAGAAATGTTGCTCTAGAATTGAATCATGGCCATTGTTTATCGCAAAAAAAAGAAAAATGAATTCTGTTTTGCTATGGAGGATGTCTGTGTTCTGCAAATGTCTTTAGCCCTGAAGGTATCTGGCCACCAATTTTCTACAAGAAGAAAAAAAGTAATGTTTGGTATATCGGTTCTGTTTTCTGCTTTTATTTTATTGTCCCATTTGTGCAGTCATATATTTACAAGGAGAAAAACAATACTCTGTGAACGTTTCCAAGTTAAAGCTCTACACGTCATGTTATTGAATGCCGCTCATTTACAGACACACATTGATATCTGCTGCAGTCTAATTCCAGGTCTAAAAAACGTAATAAAATGTATTATTCCATGGTGTGTTGTAATTCTTGATCCTGATTGAATGGAAGGAGTGCAATAAAATCATTTAAAGGTGCACAATGAAGACTATTTGTGTATACCTACTAGGCATAGTCGAGTATTAAGAGATCTGTGTGTAGAAATAGGCATATCTGGGGAGTCACACATCATTGTTACCTTGTTCGCATGTAAAACCCATGAGTGTAAAACCCACGATGGACCAAAGGTCAATCAGAACACAAAGCAGACTGTTGCGTGACTCGCAGGGTAGTTACTCATCATTTGCATGTACTTCCGGTCAGTGTTTCCAACCCTGTTGTGGAGGCACACCAACAGTACATATTTTGGATGTCTCTCTTATCTGATGAGTTGATTCCGGTGTGTTTGATTGGGAAGAGTTTGAAAATGTGTACTTTTGTATGCCTTCAGGAACGGTGTACTGGTGTGCCTTTTGCGTTATGTGGACCTGATAAGCTTCACAGGAGCAGCCACAACATCACTAGCCAAAACACAAACTAAAATGCTGGTTTTGGATCATTAATATGAATGCATCGGTGTTTCCTAGTGAAATAACAATAATCATTTTCCTTCCTTAGTCATAATTACGGTAATGTTCAATTAACTGTGCATGTGAGACTTTTATTTTGAAAACGAGACCCGCAGAGTGTTTACTATGCGTTGCTAGGCCACGACTGCACGAGACATGTTCAAAATCGCGTCAGGATTAATAAACAGGATTAACAGATTGTACATTTACCCTGCTCTACCCCAAAGAGGCATATAAGGTATGTTTTAATTCTATCTTTTGTTAATTTATTATGTTTATTGTGAAGTTTGAACTTAATTTAGAACAATTTAAATTATTGAACAATGCAGTATATGGCGGTCCCTTTAATACACAGGTAGTTCCAATAGGTTTTGTTCACAGTTAATGGCAAATAAATGCACTTCTCTCAAACAGTAGTAGCAACACAGCAGCTAGGTTTACATGGACATCAGTAATCAAATTATTTGCCTAAATCTGAATAAGACAATAATATGATTAAGGTGTACATGTTATAGCACACAATTCGATTAATGTAGTAGTCTCACCACGCTATCCACATTTCCTTCGGCGTTTCTGGTATTTAATTTTTAATTTGTGGACCTTCACAGCAGAAAATTATCATATGTGTTTGTTTATATGGCAAAACATGTCTTTCTCAAACAAATTCCAAAGGCAGATACTGATAAGATAAGGGCCTGGTGTGTGGACTTTGGGGGTTTTACGGTGTGGTCATATGTTGATTGGTCAGTTTGTATGTCTCAGTATTTGGGCTTTGGTCACATGGTCAAGAAAGATTCAAAATAGATGGTAAACTCTGCTCAGTCTCTTTTTCCTGCTTTGCGCTTTCCTGCTCTTCTCCTCTCCTGCTCTGGAGTCTATCTTCTCTGATTCTGCTACTTTGAGGCCTACTTGCTCTCTTTGTCTCTCTCACTGTCTCTTCTTCTACCTCTGGTAAATTTAATTTACATTTAAGCTGGGTACAATTATTATCATATGTTTTTATCATTTCATATTTTATCATTTTATACAGTTATTTTTAACTAATTCAGCTGTAACCATTGAGAATTATTGTCATTAAATCATCTAATTTTCAAGTATTTGTCAATTACTTTTGATTTAACATCAACATTTAATCGCTCCATATTGCAATACAATATAATCACATAATAGCAATGCTCTCACACATTTTAAGCTATTAATACTGCCCTTATTTCTGTTTTTGGTATAAGATTGCAGAAGGATGGTTTGACTAGAATGTACAGTTCTTTACCATCATACTGGTAACTTTCAGTTTTTATCAAAGACTATTGCTTACACATGCCCACTGTGACAAACAAGATATTGGATGCGAGTATAAACTGCTGAAGAGTGTTGTTTTAATAGAGTTTGATACCGCACGCCGAATGGGGAGAAAACCTTCCATTTTTGTCCTTCACTGACTCGGTAGGTGCAGAGAATAGTGTCAAACAGCCATGTGTGTATATCCTGACCAAAATGTGGCGAAAATTCTACACGATGGTAATAGTTTGATTGTGGTGTTTACATGTCTATACTGCACTTCAATAATGACACTAAAATCGCCATAATCCACATGTCTTAATTCCATTTCTTTCTAGTTAGATTATGACTTTAGTCAGATTAAGATAATCAAAAATGGCTGTTTATTTACATGGTCGACTCTTAATCAAGGTATTGTCTTAATCGTATTAAAATTGGATTATTGGTGTCCATGTAAACGTTCTCAGTAAGTTGCCGGAACCTTAATTTTTGTATGTTTGTAATTTTGAGAACATGCAAACATTCTGCAACAGAGCAGATAAAGATTAACAAACTCACTAATATGCTACAAAACATTTGCAAAGAGGTAGCTAACGCATGTTACCGTGAGCTATTAGATATGCCCATGTCATTTACATGCAAATACACAATTTCTCTTGCTCTCTTTCTGCTCCTGTTTGAACTAGGAGATTTAACATGTTATCAATGTTGAAATTGAGTCAAATATTGAGCTACGAAGAGGAAAAATGTTACAAACTTATGATTTTGTCTATAATTTAGCGAATGACCATGGATTAAGCATGATGAGGACTTGCTGTCCGTTAATAAACTTTAAATGCAATTCACTTAAATGAATCACATCACCACACACACAGACTCAAACTCTGTCATGCTCTCCAGGCAGTCAGCGGGTGCTTTGAGCACAAAACCCCAGACAGCAGTGCACGTCGGACAGATTATCTAGGATGTACCACTCGATCTCGTCTCACTATAGTTGTTAAACGTGATATTTAATTAATCTTGTCTCTATCTAACGACTCTTCGGTCTTTTGAATATATCAGGTAACGTGTCACAGCGTCAGTACTCTGCTTCAACCTTTCACTTTCACACTTGTACCTAGTAATTTTAGGGAAAACCTCAGATACTGTTGGTTGCTTCCTATTGGTTGTGCACCTTTTTTATTAACCAAGTTTGTCGATGCTATTATATTCAGACAGATCACTCTGCCTATTCATGCCAGAGTCCAGCGGAAAAAGTGATTGACAGGTGGTAATTTGTGTGTAACTTATCTTTATTAATGATTTGGTTATGGGTAAAGCAAAGACCATGCGGGTCAGGTAGTTTAAAAAGGTAGCCTACAAATGATTAAATCATTATGAATTCATTAATTATTCATAAATAATTAATTCACCACCGCCCACGATGACGACGCCGTCGTTCATCCCGATGTTTCACATTAGACACCGTACAATGCCAAATTGGTTGAAATCGCCCAACCCTAATGCAAACACAACATTTCTCTTGCCTTCTCTCTCTGCTGTTGTTTTAACATGGGGACTAGAATATTTAACATGATACAAATGATGAAAATTCAGTCAAATATTGTTCTACAAAGAGGAAAAATTGTATAAAATTGTCAATAACTTAGTGAATAACCATAGTATAATACAGTTTCAATCTTTTTTTAATGGAAAAATAACAGTGTTAGAAACATGTTGCTAATGTTGTATGTTTTAAGGATTAAGACTGTAATATAAATAATAAAATATAATTGAAAAAGTAGCATACATATAATCCCTAGCTGAATGTGATTAGAAATGAGGCAGATCCAAATAAGGTTATGTTTTATTCACAATCCAGACCAGAACAACTAAAGGAAACAAATGAAAAGTGAGGAATAGCATAAACATCACACACACACAAAAAAACCTACAACTGAAATACATTAGCAGAATCGAGCTGAGGAAGATATGGGGTGTAGCTAATAAAGCACAATAGAAACTAACAGCAAATCACTACAAAAGTCCCACAAGAGTCCCAAAACACAGAAACAGTATCAGGAGTGAATGTGCGTGTATTTTAAAATATTATTTGCATATTTTTAAAATGATAATTTTCCAATAGAAAAGTTATTCTTCGTTCATCACAATGTATCTTTACTTATAAAACAAATCATTCACAAAAAAGTAAAAAAACGCAGTGATGAATTGTGGAATATAAGAGGTGCATG
The DNA here is from genome assembly GCA_903798035.1 of Danio albolineatus. Lineage (NCBI taxonomy): Eukaryota > Metazoa > Chordata > Actinopteri > Cypriniformes > Danionidae > Danio > Danio albolineatus. The sequence continues at coordinate 326,703 of CAIGQQ010006944.1, forward strand.
TATAAATAGTTTATTTCGAATTCAGGTTGTTTTTGTCTGTGTTCAGTCTCTCTTTCAGTTTTCCAGTTGTCTGTTTCTCCACAAGTCTCTCATTCCCTCTGTTCTCCTCATCCATCCATCTCTTTCTAGATCGGGACTTCGTTCATCACTTCATATGAATCTGAAATGAGCATTCAATGTCTGTTTACACCAAGAACCATAGACCATTTCAATGTGGTCATGTAATTGGCCCATGAACATTTCCTCCTTCTTATCAAACTCGAACAAGAGGCGATTCAATCATAACTTAGCTATCATAAATTTTTTTATCAATGTGTGGCTCTTTTTGGATTCTCGGTAGCTTTAGAAATGAAAAATGTAAAACAGGAAATAATTGGGACCATTGTTTTTGTTATACTAACTCTTGCATTTTCCCCCAATTTAAGTCTGTATGAGTGGCATGATATCTTGTGTATTCTTTCAATATGATGAGCTTTGCTACTTAATGTATTGTCTTATATACACACACAAACTTAATCACACATAAAGAGACTTGGACAAACTCACCACCATCCTCTGTATCATGGGCTGCTGTAAAGCCTGAATTGTTGTATATGCAGTCTGACCCAGACATTATTTCATACGACTCTGAAGAGAACGAGATTAGTATTTATTTCACTAAAAACAACAGCTTACAAACACGTTGAAGCAACTTACCAGTGTCAGTGTGGTCCATAATGGGATTTCCATCATTATCTGGATTAATATAGTCTAATACGGAAAACATATTTAGAGTTTAGAGAAAACATGACATGAGTTTATTAAATTTGACACATTTACAGATTTTTTAAAAAACTTTGACTGACAAAAAAAAAAAAAAAGATTTTCCATTACCTATAATGAGCAAAATACATAAAAGAAAAATATATCCTTAATCATGTTTTAACATTGTGTCTGTTTAGGACATGATGCTAAATCGCAAAACAAATCTAGGGCCCTATCATACACTCGGCGCAATAAGGTGCAAGATATGTTTGGCCCGATTTGCTGCTAATTTCAGACCAGCGCAACCCTAATTTTCACATTTTGCGCCATGTTGGTTAAATAGCCAATCCATTTGCACCTCTTTGTGGACTCATAAGGGGTGGGGGGGGTTACAGTGTATTTATGACAATTTGCATTCGTATAATGTTATTATTATTAGAAGTATTATTTATTATATGCATATTTATATTTGTTTTAATAAAAACAAGTTTAGATTTGTCCACCTGTCAGGTTTTGGAGAAGTATGCGTCACCATATGGGGCATAAGAATAGGACGTGTGTTTGGAGATAACACTTTGTTATTATTGTTCATTTATTCGTTTGCTGGAAATTAGAACTAAATTTAGAAATAGTTTTGAAACAAATCTTTGCGCTTAACAAACAATATTAAACGTGTAGGCTTATGATGTCTTTAACAGAGTGTGTACAACACCGTTTCCTTAACCATGAATGTAAAGAGTACAAGTAAAGAGGCTGAATGGAGGAGGCTTGTTCTTTATCCTCATGCAGATGGTCTGTTTAACGGTTTTCTCCCTAGTGAAGTGTTGAGTTTTTCCTCTTACAAAGTGCACCATGTAAATAGCAAATGCGTCATGGCACGACACAACTGACTCCTAAAGGGAAACATTATTTTTTCCATCCCTAAAATAGCAAAAGTGGATTCGGACACTGTTTGTTGTTTGTTCAAACAACTTATTTAAAATGAGCTTTACTTGAGATTTATGTTTTTATGTTCAGTGCACTTAAATTTACAAAAACTAACTAACTTAATTTTTTCATGTTGCTCCTGTAACCCTGCCAACCTAAACCGCTCCGAGCTGAGATCAAACCAGTGACCTTCCGCATGGAAGTCGGTTGCTCTACCAAGGAGGCTAAAGACCACTGCCTCTAGCAAGGAGTGTGGTTTACTTGCACAGCACATCACTAGCTGGTCTCTGCTACCCTCACCCCCTAAACCTCACTCCCATCTGGGTCACAGCTCCAATGGAACCCCACTGGTCCTACACCACCCAACACGCTCTGAGCTAGGACCGAACCGGCAAACCTTAGCATGGGAGTTGGTTGCCCTACCAAAGAAGCTAATGCCCTACCATGGCTTGTAGTGTTTGTCACTAGAGCACCTTTAGAGGTTTTGAGGTCTACCTGCACAGCACTTCACTAGCTGGCCTCTGCTACACCCCAACACAAATTGATTGTGTGGAACCCAGCATTTTGTACAGTGTATTTAATTCAAGGGCCTTGTCAACCTTTCCAGTTAGCCTATAACATTAATATAAAAATCATTCATGTGTTAAATAATGATTCAATTGCTCAAATCTTAAAGACTTTCAATGTGTGACTAAATACTGGTTACAAAGACAAAAATACAAAATGTGAAACCTAATATACTATATTGTAAATTCTGTCAGCAGCCACTTATGCAGCATATAGGAGACAATAAAATGTTAATTACAACAACATGACAAAAAAAACATGTACTCGAAAAATTATATTTTAATAAAAGAAAAATACAATTTTAAATTTAAACTAAACAAAAATCTAACAAAAACAACACTATAAAAATACTAACCAAAATTAAAAATAAATAAAAATGACTGATAACCCTTTACTTTAACAAAAAAATATAAAATTCTCTGACATTCAACCATTCGTAATCTGGATTAGACATTTTAAAATTCCATGATATTCCAGAAATTGATCCGTGGGAACCCTGATTGTAAACAGAATTTCGGGTTTATAGCACACATTTAGGTATGTGTTGTGCGTGTGTGATCTCTTACCTTCATCTTCGGTGGTGTTTTGGATTCGTTGTGTCCGTTTGCGGGGTTGAGCATACACGCATCCCTCCATATTCTCATACGACTCTCCATCTGTAGAGAAAAGAGAGAAAAACATCAGACCACAAATACACACCCTTCCTCATTCACATCCACCACACCAAGAGCTTGTCCTACAAACTTTGTAAAACTAATGAAACGACTAAGCCAAATTTGATCATTGCGCACAGTCTGAGGGATATTTCGATCAGTTTGGAAAAGGTGGTGTAGACCTGAATCAATCTGGTCAAAAAAAGAATAATCATTAGCCACTTGAATGCTGTAAATGCTTGAATCTGACCACTAAAAGAAAGGAAAATGCTTTAGCACATGCACAATGTAAAGGTCTTTACACTGCAAAGAGTTGGAGTGATTTTATAGGTACATAACTGTAAAATGCTACACCATTACATGGACTACAAGTTCCAGTCATGCACCACACACACACACCTGCTCCAAGTCATGATTGATTAAACTCACACAGCTGGGAGCTGCTCTAAGACACAGAGTTGCAGAGTCCTGTTTATCTGTATCTGTGAACGTTACGATGCGTTTTTCCTTGCCTTGCTTTCTGTGTCTGACCTTTGCTTTGTTTTGTTTGTTTTACCCTGTCTGCTGCCTGTATTCTGACCACTCGCGTGCTATTTTGACTATGAATCTGGATTTGCCTCTATACATCTGTTTGCTCCTGTGTTGACCGTTGCTAGCCTGGCCATTCTGTTAAATAAACCCTGCATTTGGATCAGCACCTCCCTTGTCAGCGTCCCTTAACATTACTGTTGTGTCCTTACTATATATGCGTAAAGTAATGAAATTTGCCCTGCGCACTTGCGTTTTTTAAAGAAACATTTTGGTGTGTTAATCTAGTCATTACTTTCGTTCAAAGAGGTAATGATACGCACTCATCAGGTAATTGCTTTGTGTTGTTTTTATTTTTACATTCTTCGGGTGACTCAATGACAAAAACGTTTCGGCACAATGCCTTTCTCAGTGTGTAACACAATCTTCTCCCTCCTCTCCCTCCTCCATCCCTATATATGGTAAATTACCATAAATTGACCATCACAGAATTCCCTGCATGACACTTTTTGTGTTTTGTTTTTTAACATCATTATGGTTCTTTTTTAGTTTACCCATCACTGATATCCATTAGAGTTTGATCATACATATCATTTTCAAAAATAATCTGTATAGCGTTAATTAAATTTAATGTGTGTTGCCATGGTGATGTTTAGTAGCTGTGCAAATGACACTGAGCGCCTTGCATGTATCAATATTTTTCTGAAGTGTTTTTGTCTGTGCAATAAGTGTAAATGTGTAAATGTAAGTATTTCACTGTGGATATATTAATGATACAGCAGTTTGAAAGAACCAAATTTGGAAAATTATAGTTTTGTACAGTATTTTGCTTGTTCAATTCGCGCAATACAGGCACTTCTTTTTACTGTAATTATTGAAGTATTATTTTTTGTACAGTATGTGCATGAGAGATGCTGTGGGTTATGCAGAAGCTTTGATCAGATCATATATATAATGCACGCATGTATAAACAAATATTTGAATCTGCCTGCAGCATTTATGACACCTTACTGTATATATACTGTATATACAGTCGAAGTCAAAATTATTAGCCCTTCTTGGATATTGACTTGCCTAATTACCCAAACTTGCCTAACTAACTTAACCTAGTTAAACATTTAAGTGTCACTTTAAGCTGTATACTAGTTTCTTGAAAAATATCTAGTCAAATATTATGTACTGTCATCATGGCAAAGATAAAAGAAATCAGATATTAGAAATGAGTATTAAAAGTATTATGTTGTGTTGTAAAATCTTCTCTCCATTAAACAGAAATTGAGGGGGAAAATATACAGGGGGCTAATAATTCAGAGGGCTAATAATTCTGACTTCAACTGTATATCTGCAATTGGATCCTTTGAAATTGACAACAATAGGTAGCTGCTGTACTAAAGAGTATCGCTCTGTTTTTGGCCTTCCTTCCTCAACCTTTATGACACGTTAAGCTTCGTTAAACTGGGTTATTGCTAAAGCTATAATTAAAAGTTTGAAAACAGTTTTCCTGGAATAGATAGTCACCTCATAGTCGCACCTCATAGTCGCACCATGACTTTATATTCTATACTGGACATTATTTCTGTTAAGTGACAAGACTTTTGTTTAAGGCAAAGTCAGACCTTACTGTCGTAATTAAACAATTAAAATATTTTATTTAGGTAAAATAAGCATAATCTTGAGGCCTTTGCCTGTCATCTATGCCAGTTCTTATACCAAATGTTCAACTAGAAGTCAAGTTATTATTTGTTGTTCCTCAAACTTGGATAGACGACAAGCCTTTTGTCAGGTAGTGTACAGTATAAGTAAAAATAAAGTGCATGTCTTCACCGGTGTCGGTCAGATTGCTGGGCAGCTGCAGGGTGTTTAGTTGTTCCTCTGTCCTCATCACTTCCTCTTCTCCAAGCACATCCGGGTTCAGATAATCTAAAAGCGACAACTGTTAAATCCACCAATAAAAGCACTCACAAAACCACTGTCAGACAGGACAAACCGTACCTTCATCTGGAGAAACATAAAATGTGATTTTGTCCTGGTTGTTGTAGATTGCTGCCTCTACATTCTCATAGGACTGAGTCTCATCTGTCCGAACAAACAATGCATGTTGACTGTGTCTTGGGTGTTAAAAATATCCGTAAATTAGCAGTTTTACTTATTTTGTGATTTATTTTTTTATTTTTAATATTTTTCTGTTTATTTGTGCCTTTGAATGGCATTATGTGACCTTGTTTTTTCCTTGAAAAGTTTGAAAAAGCAACTTTTATGAACATTTTTAATAAAGCAAGACAAGCAAAAACACATCATAACATTCACAGATACAGATAAACAGGACTCTGCAACTCTGTATGTGTGTGCTGTTATTAAAGTCTTTGTAATTAGTCTTTGAGCAGCTCCCAGCTGTGTGGGTGTAATCAATCATGACTTGGAGCAGGTGTGTGTGTGTGGTGCATGACTGAAACTTGTAGTCCATGTAATGGTGTAGCATTTTACATTGTCTGGGTTGGTGTTTTATATTATGGTACAAAAACCTTTCAAACCAGGACATTTGCTGTCAGAACACTTTACAGACTTATTTCTCTATATATTATTTCTTATACAATATATTATACTAAAATGTCAATAAAAGTCACTTTGTTAAACGTTAGAGTAAAATTTTCAACATCAAATGTGGACAGAGCAGCCATAGCCGTAAATAAACGGAAAACTCTTGTGAATCACAAAATCCAGAAACTGTTAATAAACAGATATTTTTACAGTGTAGTTTGGTACAGTGATCAACTTTTTATATATATAAAAACATTGTTTATAAGCTCTATTTACCCTTCTTGTTGTTTTGAGTTTTCTCCATATACCTCTGAGTGCTGCTCCTGTTAAAAAAACAATTAAAAACATAAAACAGATATTTAATACACATTTCTTTTATTTGCATATTTCCAGTACACAAACAAATGGCCAGAACTGGATTCAATCATGAAGAACTACTAAATAAACAAATCTATGACAGGCGGTGAGAAGCTGAAAATGAAGAGATTTTGCCCAGCCTCTTTTTTATGGGGGAGTCATGAACACTCTCCTTAACTGAGGCAAGCGATGCCTGCAGGTTTTTTAGATGCTGTTGTGAGGTAATTAGGATGGGAAACTTTTGTTTTATTCGTATTTGTGTTAGGGCGACATGGTGGCTTAGTGGTTAGCGCTGTCGCCTCAAAGCAAGAGGGTCGCTGGTTCAAGTCCCGACTGGGCCAGTTGGCATTTCTGTGTGGAGTTTACATGTTCTCCCTGTTTTCACGTTGTGCATGTGTGAATGTGAGAGTATATGTGTGTTTCCCAGTACTAGGTTGTGGCTGGGCATCTGCTGCGTAAAACATATGCTGGAATAGTTGGTGGTTCATTCATAAGGGACTAAGACGAAGGAAAATGAATGAATGAATGCATTTGTGTTAATTTCATGCTTCCAGTACACATATAAAAGGCCAGTAATTGATTGAATCATGAACGAAAGTAAATAAATCTATGACAGGCGGTCAAAGGTGAGAAGCAGATAATTGAAGAGATTTGGTAAGGAAAGTCTTGTAAAAACCTATAAAAAAACAAATATTTTTTAAATGAAATGGAAGATGATATGATGTTGCTTGGCATTCTTTATTGGGACATATTATGGTACTAAATTGGTTCTTTGCAGTATGAATTAAAATCCATTTATGATCTTTCAAAACTTTTTGAGCAAAGAGCTCAAAGCTAAATTTCCAACTTAAACTTTGAATGCATTGAATATATATTCAAAAACTAAAAATTCTAAACAAAATGTTTCAAAATTAATGTGGAATTTAAGGGGAAAATTAAAGCTCTAGAAGTTAGCATTTAATTAAACTTGTGTTTGCACCAAGTATGGCACATTTATTTAGATGAACTTCACTTTTATTTTTGACCAAAATGTTATTTATTTTGTTATTGTTATGTGGTGTTATGTTATAATATTGGTAATGTATGTGTATCATTATAATTGTTATATGTTGTAGTATTAAATGTTATTCATTATGTTATTGTCAGAATGTTGATAATAAGAGAATAAATTGAGTCATTTATTATAATAGTCTGAACTTTGGCAGACATATATGCCAGGTATTGGACATTAAAAACAAAAAAATAAGTTTAGCAAAAGGCAAATGCATCACCCAAAGTTGTTAACAGTGACAGCGTGTCCATTTGTGTGTGTCCTCTTCTCTGTAGTAACTGCAAAAAAATTCAATAAAAACCAAAATTAATACAAAATGTAGTAATATTTAAGAATTTTGTAACCCTAAGAAAATTTAAATAATAAATAATTAAACAAAAAGCTTGTATGTTAATTATTTCCTTATGTTTGTGTATGTTCGACTAGTGTTATTTGAATATTTAAGTGTAAATGCACTCAAAAAATGGTTCATTGCAAATTGTTGCAAACAATTCATATAAGAGGAATTTAAACAAACAAAATAAGTTGAACATTACTATTTATTTTGTTTGTTTAAATTCAGTTCATATAAATTGTTTGCAGCCACTTAACTAAAAAAAATTTAATCCAATGAATATTTTTTTAGTGTACGAGTCTATACTACCTGACAAAAGTCTTGTGGCCAGTTGTTTGAGCAACAAATAATAACTTGACTTCCAACCACAAGAGATCTTAAACAGTTCAGAATGAATCAGTTTTAAATCGCTTTTATGTTGAAATGTGAAGTTTATTTATAAACAAATTTCGAGAGGATCACATGCTTATGATTGTTCTCAGCTGTTCCAGCGTCAGCTCATGATCGATTATCCAATCAGATGATTCCTAACTCTCTATAAATAACCAATGTTTTCTTATCTCAACATCTTCGTCTCCTCTCACCCTGCAAACAGGAGGAAGCCCAGGGCTCAAGGATCTCATACGCTCAGTTCTCTCTTCCGGGACAGCATGCCAAACAAGCTTTATTATCAATCATCAGCTAAGTGTGAACTCTTGAATGTTTTGGATTAACATCACTTTATTTATTTTTTTGAGTTCGGCTCTCTTTCAGACCAAACTGTTCTAGGAATTTCAATACAAAAGGAAAAAAATGGCTTTTGTTTTGTTTTTGTTACATTAATGTTGGATTAATATCCCTTTACAGCCATGTTCTGTACAGTTGTTGTCTGAGTTTGGCTGTTGTTTCGAACGTTCCTGTGGTCCACTACAGTGGACATGCTGTAAAATTAAAAATAAAAACAAAACGTAAACGCTCTAAATTGGGATGTAGAAAATCCCCCCCCCCCCCCCCCCCCCCCCCCCCCCCCCCCCCCAAAAAAAGTCTCAGGAGGATATGTATGAAATGTACTAAAATATATTTCAATGTATTTAAGTTCTAAGATTAATACATGATTTTATTTCATCTTTAATTTAGTTTTGTACTGTAATTGTAGTTTTAGTGAATAAAATAATTAAAAGCTATGGGTGTATGTTGACACTTGCCATTTCTCCGCCGCTGTGTTTTGCAGATGGTTGTGAACAGTACAATCCCTATCACAAAAGCTGATCCAGGAACAGTGTAGAGCAACCAATCAGGCCGAGATGCTGTAAACACAACACACACAAATGAAAAAACTGATCCTGCATCTGATTTATGATGACGTGATGCCAAACACAAAGCATACCTGTGTTGTTTGAATTGGTTTTGACTGGTCTGAGATCAGGTTTGCTGTGAGACACACCTGTGGACAAGAATTAGTTGTCTTTCTTTAGAGATTATTATTCAGTTCAGCCTTGTATGTCACATAACAAAGCATCAATTGTGTCGTACAACAATTGTGTCATATTAATATATAAGCAATATCTATCAGTCAAATAACAAGAGCTGTTTACTTTATTTTTGAATGAATCGTCCATTTGAACGAATCAATTGAATATTTGACTCATTCATTAGGCATTTACCACCGCCTACTGGCAGATTTTGTTTATAGAGTGTTATTTAATTAAATAGGAATAGGAAATAGAATTAATATATAACAGCCATCAGTCAAATAACAAGTTAATACAACAGTTAAGTAAATAAAGGTTTTGTGTCTCTGTTCAATAAAGAGGTGTTTTGCTTCTGAATGAAGCTGCGTTTTGAACAAATTGATGATTCAGTGATCCGTGGTTTGAATCATTCAATCATCTATTCATAAAAAGAGTCATTTACTTCATTTCTGAATGAATCGTCCATTTGAATAAATTAATTAAACATTTGACTCATTTATTAGACTGCCTCCTACTGGCAGATTTAGTTTATAGCTTATTATTTAGCTCACATAACTTTATTTTACAATATAAATAATATATAAATAGCTATGAGGTGAATAACAAGTCATCACACAAGAGCTGTTTTTGTCCCATACACAGAAGAGCAAATATTAATTTTATTCAACAGTTCAGTAAATAAATAGCAGAAGTGTTGTGTCTGTTCATTTTGCATTCGAATGAAGTTGTGTTTTGAAAGAACGGATGATTCAAGGATCCATGATTTGAATCATTTAATGATTCATTCATAAAAAGAGTCATTTACTTCATGTCCAAATGAATCAGTTGTTTGAACGAAGCAATATAAAATTCCACTCATTCATTAGACCAGTGGTTCTCAACTGGTTTGGCCATGGGACCCACATTTTTACATGGTCATCAAGCCGCAACCCAAATTTTTAGGAACTATATTTTAATTTTAGGAATTATAATGAATTAATTTTTATTAAGTTGTTAACATACACAAGTAGTGACAGATAAATCATAAGAAAAGCAAATTTTTAAATTGATTTTATTGGACAAAATGTATCAAATTATACAAATATTACAAAGTACAATTGCGCATTTCAAAATAAAAGTCCGGTATACGCATTTCAAAATAAAAGTCTGGTATGAGCATTTCAAAATAAAAGGCCGGTATAAGCAAAATAAGTTAAAAATTAATGTTTTACACACACTCCGCGACCCACTAAAAATGTTCCCGCGACCCACTTTTGGGTCGCGACCCACCAGTTGAGAAACACTGCCTTAGACGTTCTTTTGTGAAATGTAGAAGCTATTTGGGTCATACTTTACATTAAAGTTCACATTAGTCAATCTTAGTATTTACTAACATTTACAGTATAATGAATAATCCATGTACAGTAGAGCATTTATTGATCATAATTCAACATTTACAAAAGCATTATGAAAACTTTCATTAACTAATATTTAAAAAAGATGAATAAATACTATAATTTTCTTTGTTTTTTATTGTTAGTAAATACATTGACATAGCATTAACTAATGAAACCATAATATAACCATATATATTTTGAATCTTGGTAGCCAAACTGTTTCAAAGCTGCAATAAAATATATTAAATATAACACATAAAATTACTAAAACAAAGCTATGAGAGCTGTCACTATGATTTCAAAGAGTCTATATTGATATTTCAAAAGTACAATTAGTATCTAAAATTCCAAGAGCTATACTTATATACTTTTAGATACTAATATGTTCCTCTGAAGTACCAATATAAAACCTATACCCTTTTGAGAAGGTACTGCCACAGTAACAGCTCTTGTACCTTTATTTATATATAGCCTATTTAAATACCAGTGAAATTAGTTTTGACAGGAATGTGCTATGTTGATACTTAAGCATATATACAGAATACATATATATATTTTTTATTAGTTAAAATTTTCCACCGTAAAATGACAGATGTTAAATTACAGAAATTTACCGTGAAATAACAGACATTAAATGACAGAAATTTAACGTAAAATAACAGACGTTAAATTACTAAAATTCACTGTAAAATAACAGATGATTAGTTATAGAAATTTACCTTAAAATAACAGACATTAAATTACAGAAATTTACTGTACAATAACGGACGTTAAATTACAGA
>CAIGQQ010006944.1:338020-356232 GCA_903798035.1 Danio albolineatus
TTACAGAAATTTACTGTACAATAACGGACGTTAAATTACAGAAATTTCCTTAAATTAAAATTTCGAGTAAATTTCTGTCATTTAATGTCTGTTATATTATGGTAAATTTCTGTAAATTAGCGGCCGTTATTTTATGTTTTTTTCTGGCACCCCAGCTGCAAATAACAGACATTAAATGACAAAAATTTACTGTAAAAAAACAGAGGTTAAATTGCAGAAATTTACTGTAAAATAACAGACGTTAAATTATGGAAATGTAACATAAAATAACAGACGACATTAAAGTACAGAATTGTACTGTAAAATAACGATCATTAAATTACAGAAATTTCCTTAAATTTAAATTTCGAGTAAATTTCTGTAATTTGATGTCTGTTATATTATGGTAAATTTCTGTAATTTAACGGACATTTTTAATGTTTTTTTCTGGCACCCCAGCTGCCAAAAAAACCTGTAAAATATATATATATATATTTTTTTTTTTACAGTGTAGCTAAAAATGTTTTGCTTTAAAATGGAAAGCAGACCAATTGGACTGTGGATCTCAGATGTTTTCAACTCTATGCCATCGGAGAAGGTCAGATATTCTTTGAGAGGGAAGGCTGAATATAAAAAGATTTGAAATCCATTTTTGAATTATATTGAACAGTACCGCATGATTTGATTTGACAAAATTGTTTTCCCCATTATTTATCTTATTCAGTAGTTTATTTTTATATGTGTGTGTATGTTTTACTTTAGTTTGTTTGTTGCTTAGTTTCAATGTTTTGTATTGTATCACTTTTGAAAAACAATATAAAAATATATAATTGAAAAGTAATTACGTCCACTTGTTACACTAAAAGAACTGCAATAAATTTCATTGTACATTTTATAGTGTTAAACTGAAAACGCAGCCTCTTTTATTCTTCATATTCTTCTGCATTATTATGAAATGATCATTATGACACGTTAGACAGAGAGGAATGAGTTTTCATTTGCTAGACCAAACTTTCTTTTTAAAAGCAGCGTAATCTTCTAGATATTGTTGATTTCTGAAACCCCCTCACACTTTCAGTCTTACTCGTTTATTATTTCATATTCTCTGCAGGCAGATCCCAAGGGACAAGATGTCTTTTTGTTTCTCACCAGCTGCCACACGTTTCCTTTCTACTAAAACACACTTCCCAGAAACTAATATTTGCAAGTGCATTTTTTTTCTGAAGGGATTCTTACACTGCAAAACTACCAAATAAACGCACCAAAAACACAGCAATCAAGCACCAAAGATGATATTATTACTTTTATTTTCAACAGCTTAAGCGTGATTATTAATTATTAACAAAAAAAAGCAATGTCTATGACTTATTATACAAATTATCTTTACAAACCTCTCTTAAACAGTTAGTCTTGATAAAAAATCAACACTGTGCTAAATTGAAGTGTTTTTTCTTTACCTGTAGTAATGTTTTGGGTCGTCGTGTTCATCTTGAAGCATCAGAAAGCAAACCGTGATGCACTGTTAAAGACGGATGAGCAAGAACTGACAGAGGAGGTGAAAACAGATGCGGCGGAAGAGAAGGAGGGAGCGAGAAACGGAGAGAAAAACATCAAATGTGAAAAAGGAGAAGTGAGAGGGTAAACATGCCGTAAACATGAAGCTATAGCCCTGATATGACACGTGTGCGCAAATAAACCTGCACTTATTTTTTCAGAACAATAAGATCATGACAATGAAGGCATTATAGCACTGTAGAAGTTTTTTCTTCATAAATAAGAATGTCTTGCTTAATTATTTTTTCTAATAAAAAAGAAACAGCCTGATTTTCAGAAGACACCCACTAAAATGTAATTCATTCTAACAGTAGCCTAAAATGTGTCAAAAACAATCTTGTCAGGCTTATTTTAAAGAAAAGAAACGCTTCATTTGTCTACATATTTCGCTTTATATCTACAAGTAATTAACTGTCATTTAGATTTTAAATATTTATTTACTGTAAATAATGTGTCAAATAATCCAAATCACTTGGTTTTTTACCCATTCATCAGCATGACATTGTCAATTATTTAAATTCTAATAATATTATAATATTATAATAATAAATATTATGCTATGAATATATTATACATTATGATTATGAACTTAAGTATGCTTTATACCACTTTTTAAAATAGCATTTGATGCAGACAGAAGAATGAGACATCTCATTTATGAAAACTGCCCTGTAGTACTGTACATAATTTATAAATAATAATATATAAAATATATTAATATAATGTAAATAAAAACTGATAATACTAAACGTAAATATTGATCTATTACAACAATAATACAACAATATAAATGCACAACTGGGTGAATTCATCTGCACTTTTATTGTCTTATTCTGTCTTCATCACACATTTTCTTTATATGCTCACATAAATATCATTAACAACATCACAGCCAAAAATGCACAATCACAAATGTGTCTTCCTAGTGAAGTCCACTCATCATCACCTTGTCAAAGTATTAAGGTGGGTGATAAAACAAGTCCGATTTGTTTCACCCAAATATCAAACAAATAAATAGGAATTAAATTATATTTTGCGCTCAGCACGCGCAGGCGCACTGTGAGATCACCGGGTAGTGCGCGCGGATCCACGCGCACCGTTTGAGCGCGCGCGAGCCCTTTTGGCAGTGCCACCGGAGCAGAGTGACGCTCACGGACTGCACCGGTTTGCAGAACATCCCCTCAGGTAAAGAGCACGAGCGGTCGGTCGAGCACTGTCCCTCTTTGACGTATCGCGGCCAGAAACGCACGCCTAGGTCTTTCCACATGGACAGCACCGGGCACCGTGTGTACGACCACATCCATCGGCGCATCCTGCGCTCCGTCTTCGCCGCCACTTTGAGAGCAGTGAAATTCAGCTGCTGGAACTCACGGGGAATCGCTCCAGGGGGACCTGGCTCGTCATCACGGGGGTTTTCGGAGCCGTTTCCTCGAGTCGGAGGACCGATAGACGAGAAAACGGGGTCAAAACTGCTGCCGAGTTTCCGCCGCAGCAGCCGAGGGGATAAATCCCGCTCTCCTGGCTGCAGCGCCGGGTCCGGGTCCTCGTGCAGGTCTGGTACTGGAAGGTGGTCGCTTGGTGACGGGCGCACGCGCAACTGCAGCTGAGCAATGACGATGTGAAGGGTGACAGAAATACAGAACACGAGCACAGGAGACGCCTTCATTTCCATTCAAGACCAGAAAAGTTCATCAAAAGACCGATTTTATCAAATATGTGAAGTTTAAAGATCAAAACTTGACCTTCCTGTAGGCTACATAAATCAGTGTTAATGGAAACACTAGTTAATTAGCAACTAAACAGAACCGCAGGAAGTCTTCAATCCTCTCTGTTTCCCATAAATGACATTCACAGAGAGGTAATTAAGTAATTAAGAGAAGTTTTAAAATGGTTGATGTGTGGTAGCTCTTGATAACTGAAGCTCGTCTCCTGCTGAATGGAGCTTTAATCCGGACACCCCAAACGCGTCATGAGTTGCGCCGCTCGCCGGTGTCGCCCCGCGGGCTTCAGCTCAATGTGTCACCCGCTAAACTACAACATCCTGCCAAGGGTGAACTGAGAACACAGACGCCAAAATTAACTGAGAGTAAAGTTCAGAAGCCTTGCTTTAACTAGGCTATACAGTGGTGCTTTACACTTTTAAAGGACTGTTCACACAAAAATTAAAATTCTGTCAGCATTTACTCCACTTCCGCCTGGTCTAAACCTGATTCAGTTTCTTTTTTCAAGAATGTTCAAAACTAGTAGCCAAAATTAAATATTTTCATAATTCACTCACCATGTAAACCTGTTTGAGTTTCTTTCTGTTGGACACAAAGGAAGATATAGGCTATTAAAAAGTATTTGGAAACAAGCCTTTGACTTAGTATTTTTGTTCTAATACTATGGATGTCAATGGTTGCTTTTTTTTCCAGTATTCTTTAAAATATTTTCCTTTTTGCTTAACAGAAGTAAATCATAAACGTTTTGTGGCACTAAATATCACAATGCTCAATTGGTACTAATGGGTCCAAAGTGTGCCAAGAAAATATCCCCCACACCATTACACCACCACCACCAGCCTGAACCGTTGATACAATGCGGTATGGATCCATGCTTTCATGTTGTTGATGCCAAATTCTGACCCTACCATCCTAATGTCGCAGCAGAAATCAAGAATCATCAGACCAGGCAACGTCTTTACAATCTTCTATTGTCCAATTTTGCTGAGCCTGTGCAAATTGTAGCCTCAGTTTCCTGTTCTTAGCTGACAGGAGTGACACCCGGTGTGGTCTTCTGCTGCTGTAGCCCATCTGCCTCAAGGTTGGACGTTGTTATGCATTCAGAAATGCTCTTCTGTATACCTCGATTGTAGCGAGTGGTTATTTGAGTTACTGTTGCCTTTCTATCAGCTGGAACCAGTCTGGCCATTCTCCTCCGACCTCTGGCACCGACAAGGTATTTGCCCACAGAACTGCCGCTCACTTTATATTTTCTATTTTTCGGACCATTCTCTGTAAACCCTAGAGATTGTTGTGCGTGAAGATCCCAGTAGATCAGCAGTTTCTGAAATACTCAGACCAGCCCGCCTGGCACCAACATCCATGCCACGTTCAAAGTCACTTAAATCACCTTTCTTCCCCATTCTGATGCTCAGTTTTAACTGCAGCAGATCGTCTTGACCATGTCTACATGCCTAAATGCATTGAGTTACTGCCATGTGACTGGCTGATTAGAAATTTGTGTTAACGAGCGGTTTGACAGGTGTACCTAATAAAGTGGCCGGTTAGTACATATTCAGCAGTGTACGTGTATTTGTTGCCTCATTACAAATGTAGAAATCCCACAACGTCACGTTAAACTAACAACAGACACATTTAAAAACACCTTATTCCTCTTTCGTGTGGTGCTGTATAAATTCGTAATCTGTCGTTTCCCAGATTTTTGCATTACACAGATACTCTGTGCCTGTTCAGTTTTCAAAATAAGAGTCCCATATACATAGGATAATATAATAAGCAACATTTTACTTACAAAATACGGGGAACAATTATCATTGTTGCAATCTCAAAAGGAAACACCGTGGCCAATCAAACGCTGCCTAGGGCGTGCATATTAATGATCCCAAGTGTTACGTAACAGTCAGTCTTATGTTCTGATTTGCATATTTTTCCGTGGTCTTTCACACTCATTGGATTTACATGAGGTTGAGGAAACAATAGTGCTTGAGTCTCACAGTATGTCATTTCCATCTACTCAATTATTACTCTATGCATATGCATAATTTCATTATACGACACTTTCATTATAGTTTTTTTTATGTCAGTGGTGGTGATATTGCACCTCAACCAGATTAACCAACTTTTGTTTGTGTCTGTGTGTGTGTGTGGACAGTACAAAAGGTTTGAATGTCGAGCATCTACGTGACAGCAATTGTGATGCGCGGCCTTCAAGTTGACACTTTGTCACACATTGACTGAATGACGCATTTTATCACTTTAAATTAATCAATTAGCTCAGTGCTCAACCTCTGACCTATAACGAGCACCGAGTTTGTGCCTGGAGGATCGACGTCAGTGACACCCCCTAAAAACATCCGCCACAAACACAAGCACAAACACGCAGCTCACCCACGCTGTTTAATAAATCTAATCATCAGGTCAAGCATGTCAGCGCAGCCGTCACTGAGGTGATGCTTGATCTTTCAGACACACCACAACAACAACACACAAACACACACAAACACACATAAACAATGCTGAGGGGAGGCTGCCTCCTAACCCTTTGTTCACACATTCCGTCTGTCAAAATCCATTTGTTTTTTACACTCATTTGGGATATTATTAGCTTTAGGGAGGACGTGCTTAATAAAACTCTCTAAATTCATTAACTGAGGGGCGTTTTTGATTAAATGACGTCATCGCAAAAATAGATTCATTCACGTTCATAAGATTTTATTGTCTTGTAACTGTTGTCTATAGTGATGTCTTCTGAAGGAGGTGCAATTTTAATGTTTTTATCGTATTTTACTGATCATTTGTTTTTTTTTTAATGAATTCATTCTCTTAAATGAATGAACTGCTCTCTTTTCGCTTGTCTTTGTGCAAAAGTAGCTTTCACAGCAACGTCCAGATTGTGAAATCTAAACTTATCGTTCTTAAAGGTTTAAGAATTCGTAGCTTTTTTTGAGATTTGCACAGATTTGTGTGTGTTGAGCATCAGTTAAGACAACGTTAGCACCTGTTTGCTTTAATTGTGGAGAAAACTGGATAATTTCGAGCTTTTGTCAGCTAATTTCATCTTCCGGGTTTAAAATAATTTTCGGGGCGGATCAAAATCGGTGACGTAACGCAAAACTGCAAGTGGAGTGATGACGCGTCGGTTTCTCATTATTATTCATAGCGGAGTTTTTATACCCTATGAGAAGACGCTGCTCCTTAATTATTCATGAGCGCACATGCTTTCCGAAGGCAAAGCAGACCTGTCAAACTGAGAGACCCGATGACTGGGTGAGAAACGGGTTGTATGTGTTTGTTTCCATGATCCACGAGGTTTGGGCCATGTTTTTCCCAGCGATTCTGTCAAGGCTGGTACAGCAAAGCTGTTGGTTTGCAGCAAGCATTTTTGTCGGGGGAGCTATACGAGAATTGGATAATGGTGGACTTTGTCTTTTATCAGTGGAAGTCGTTACCATCAGGTTACCATTGAGATACATCGCCTTTATCCATGCTGCTGTGTTTGCACATGTTTAAAATCCTCCAGATTACTGGCAGGGTTAATGGTCGGAATAGACAGGGAAAGAGACCTGCTGCGCTTCTATCCTCCGTGTCTGCATTCAGACCCGGGGATTTAGGAGGAGAGAAGTCCTCCTCATTTATAGTGTCATTTTAGTGTTTTTTATGTGTATATGAAATTACGAATAACAAATGTAGCAGGACATTAAATTACTGTTTATTTCTTTGCATTTTAACTATGTAAACTATAAAATCATGGGTCTACGCACGGTTTGTGTCTCATTTTGTGAGCCAACTGACGTTTATTCGCTCCAATCTTTTCCCCCTGCTCTGCCAGCCACGCCCACTCCTCCCTTTGCTCACAGTGCTGCTCCACGGCAATCTCAGAGCATTTTTTGAAACATTTCTGAGGTAGACTTGAGGGGGTTTCATGGCCCTTCAAAAGACAGAGGGTCTATATATATATATATATATTATAACTTTTTTTTTTATATAATATGCAAAATTCTTCATCCACAACCAAAAATTTCTTAAATCCTCTCCCTCATTTGCCCATTTTTAATTGAAATTGATTCTTTGCCTAAAGCTATACCTTTATCGAACAACAAAAATTTCTGCAGTTAATAGAAATTTATGAAAATATGATTAATCTTATTTCAATTCAATTCATATTTACACGCTTTTACAATGTAGATTTTATCAACGCAACTTTACATGGATTATAAAAAATTGAAACAGTGTCAATACAGTAAGTTAGTCTTTAACGATTTCTGTTTTTTTATTTAATTTTGTACTTCCCCTTTCTTTATTGTGCTCTCCTTTATTATTATTATTATATTATTATTATTATTATTATTATTATTATTATTATTATTATTATTATTATTATTTCCTTTCTATGTCTTATTTTTACCTTATTGTTCTTATCACTTTGTAACTGTATGTACTTGTATTCCAGTCTCTTACAGATTATTTCCTGATGTATACTGTACATTTCTTCTTCTCTAAATAAAAAAATAAAAAAAGTATTTATAGTATTTTGAAAGTCCAAAAATACAAGACACTAAAGTATTTTGATACAAAATATTGAGCCATTTTCATCAACCCTATCAAATACAAATTACTATTTTGTATTTTAAATACGTTTTTGAAATACATTTATCAGAAATACTGCCCATCCCTGAGTACAACTAATCCACCAAGCCAAAAATCCGTAAAATACACTGATCTATGTGTGCTAAGATTAAAAAAGTGACAGATGCACGAAGAAAAGCAGTGTTTGTAGAACGCACGTTCTTTTTTAGAACGCGCATTCTGTCTCTCCTTTAAACAGGTTCCAGGCGCGTGTGCGTTGGCCACGCCTCCTCATCAGCTGACAGCGCGCGTGACACCCTGAACTCTCGGACTTCCTACGGAACACGGGCTGCCTGTAAATAAACTAAAAGTATGTGAATTAAAGGTAAGTGTTTATGAAACTACAACCGGTGGTCATATGCGTATCACGTTCCGGTGTCCGTGAGAGGAATGCACGAATGAGGAGCTCAGACGGATCTTCCGGTGTGTTTGTTTACCATCTGAAGCGACAGCCTTAACAGTCAGCAAAAGCCGCTTCTTGTTGTTTTTAAAAGCGCTGTCATTGTGTGCTGAATGTAAAATATATAACGATAGCAATAATTCAAGTTATATTAAATCTGGTTGTCAATACAAGTGGTTGGTTCCCTTGAACAGGAAACAATGTTTAACAGGACAAAGTTAAATCATGTGTCATAAAAAGAGATAAAATGTGTTCAAGAGGGCAGTGTTTGTATTTAATGGAGGTGGAGTGAGTTTAAATAATACGCATGTGAATGTATTTCTAGGGTAAATCTTTGGATAGTGTGCATTTATAGGCTACATATTTTACTTAAACATTTGCATATGTGTGTTTAACCCTTGTGTACTGTTCCCTTTCATTATGTTGGTGCCCGTTTTTACCCCATTGACTTCCATTATAAGTACATTTTAATTGCAAAGCCATTACACCATATGATCAAGCATTCTTGATTGTAGTTTTCCCTGTTGGGAAAAGGTTTGATTTGTCATTTTTTACTGTTGATCTTTCATTGACACCATTAACCCTTTAGATAGGCCTGTGCAAAAATGTTTCTGGCTTTTATATGGAGTTCTATGGAGCAAAACAGCAGATTATAGTGTGCGTGAGTAAATACATTTACCATGTTTACTACTCTCTCAGAAAAATGGTACAATGTTGTACCAAAGAAGGTACAAACCCTTGTCAATGGGGCAGTATCTTTTTATGGGACAGAATTGTACCTTAAGAAAAGAAACAAATTTGTACCTTTTTTGGTCATGATTTGTACCATGGGAAACTGAAATGTACCTTTGTTTTTAAAAACTTGCAGATACAATATTGTATACTTTGTGAAAGGTAGCACCACAGTGACAAGACACTTTGTACCTTATCAGTGTCAAAAGTGCTTACCAAACATTTATTAAAATGCCTTAAACGTTTAGTTTACAATACCTACAGTTTTATGTTTTACCAGTTGTTTTTTTTTATAAGTATTTTTTATGAGAATTTATAAGTATCTTTAAACATATACTTTTAAATGATGATTCTTGTTCACTTTTCCTTTCCAGTGATATTTATTTTCATAGATACTGTAATAAAGAAGGAGTTGTTCAACACTTTTGTACCTTTTATATGAGAACAATTGTTTACCTTCATTTCAGTAGTACCATAAAAGCTACAGAACAGTATCATAAGAGGTCTTTTCAGTACCATATAAGGTACAATTTTTGCAAAGGTACAAAACTGTTCCTCAAGGAACATTATTTGTACCATTGTGTACCTTTTTTTTCTGAGAGTGTATGTTCTGAGAGCTGTGCTGATTATTTTGATTATTTTGATTTTCTCAGACTTATCAAGGTACTGTATACGTGTGCAAAGGTCACACACTCGAACACAAACATACACACTATACTCTGCATAACTCCATGTTAAAAGCCAGAAACTAAGTTTGTCGTTTTTTTGCACTGGAACTGATGATCAACAGTAAAAATTACAAATTTTACCTCAAATAAGTTACTTTTTTACCTCAGATTGAGTTACTTTTCTTTCCCTAAAATATGAAACCAAAATGTGACCCTCAATTGATTTCTGACCACTCAAAATGTGTTGAATTGAACAGTTTACTCTTTGAGCCTCAATGAAACATCTCTGGAAATGAATCACATGGGGACCCAAGTTTAGGATACAAAAGAAAAGTTTCTTGCAAACCATAATCTAAAAGGATATTAACTCCTCCTTAAAATACTGGGTTCATATTAGGAAAATCCAAAATCTTGATTTAACACACAGAATGACCCAACTGAATTGCATTATTTAAGTTGTTAGTCATGTTTACACACAGCACACAATAAGCATGTTTTGTTGCCTTGTGGCTCTTGATAATATTGTCTTTATTTTGTTTTGTGTGTGGCGGTTCATTGTGCTGTGGCAACCCCTGATATTTAAGAGACTAATCTGAAGAAAAATGGATGAATGAATGTTTTGTGTGTGTGTGTTTGTGTTTGAGATCTCCAAAATGTAAAACCAATATTAACTGCTTCTGCTTGTTTCCTCTACCTAGGGTGTTTTTAATGATAGGGCTGGGATTTGGGCAGACATGCCGTCCAATAAGAGTGTGTCAGATGCCCCGATCACACAGTTTGTGAACTGCAGGATCCTGAAGAACCACAAACTGCAATGGTAACTAAACGATAGGGCAGATTCACTATCGTTCTCATTTGAGTCAAAAAGGGACCTCTACAGTCTTCATACTGTGATAATCTAAATTTAAATTATTTTTCTAATATAAAAGGCTGGTTATATAATAATATGGTTATGTTCAGAAGTTTAATTTAAATCTGTATGTATCTGTAGGGAAGACCTGTGGGTCCGAGAGGGCAAGATTTTAAACCCAGAGAAGCTGTTTTTCGATGAAGAGGGTTTTGCGGATCACAGAGTGGACTGCCAGAATAAAATCATTGCACCTGGATTCATAGATGTGCAACTAAATGGTAAATAATTAACCTGCATACACATACACACACATATAAACATGAGTTAAAGGGTTCCCGTTTGAAACCAAATGTCAATTTCCTGACTTTTCTCTGATTTCACTGACTAAAAAGCTGAACTTCCACAGCCCATCCACACTATTATTTGCATAAGAGCATTGCTGCCTTTGAAACTTAATGTGTCAAGACTTCATTCATTTTTAGACAAACCAAAACAACTGCTGTGGAAGATGTGTGTTATCAATAGTTGAATTTGTTCGAAGGACCTTGCATTTATTTAACCATACAAATATACATAATATAGATAAATATCACATATGTACATATATGTAAGACCTTTGGAAAAGTTTTGTGTAGTCAGGTGATATTACAGATTCATGGAAACTTAAGGAAATTAAAAAAACAAACTTTAAAATTCTGATTTAGAAAATAATTATGATTTAAAAGATGATCATTATTTAAATTATTATTTTTAAAAAATGATTTACCAAATGATGATTTAATGAAAGAACTAAAAATAAACAGTTTATATTCCTTTGTCACATGAAAACATGCATTGGTTGCAAATATATGTATATATAGTAAGTAATGCAAATTTGTGATAGATTTTATTAAATAGATTTTATTCGAGTTTTTTCTTTGGGGGGTGGGGTGTCTGTGAGATGTCTGTGGTTTGAATTTGCAAGGCTTTAATCGAATGTTTTTTTTCTGATATTTTGTCTGTGTTGCTTGTTTTACTATTTATTTCAGAATAGTGTAGAAGCCTCTGCCCTCTTCTGGAAAGCAGCAGCTCATTTGCATTTAAAGGGACATGCACAAGCAATGTGTATTTGCTCACATCCAAATTTAACAAGCTGTAAATTCTGTATTAATTTAATAATTTGACCTTTATTTAACCATAAAAAGACTCTTTGAGATTAATAATATCTTTCACATGAGTGTCCTGGCCAAAATGAGCAACAAGTCAGAGTTTACAGACTTTACAGAACAAACTACACATTAAGAACACTTAAAACAGTTATAAATCATAGATTCACCGTCCATTTGCTGATGGTGATTGACTTAAAATGATCCAAAGACACAGATTCTTGTCATTTTTAATAAATGACCTGTAGGGTGTTTTGTGCTAAAATATCACAGACACATTTTGTGATGTGGGTAGGCAGATCTCTGACCAGTGCTCTCTAGCGGCAGGACCAGATGGCTGTTACCTATATCAGACTATCTCTGTTGTGATGTCATGTCTTTGTCTGTATGTTTATGTGTTTATTGCTGGGCCTCTTTTTCCCCCCTGATCTCACACTGCCCTACTTCAAGGATAGTCTGAGAGGGGCTTTTTTTCGCCTCCCTTTTTCCCTAATGTCTCTCTTAATTCCTCTTTCTAAAGCTACCTCTCGTGTCTTCCTCTGTAATGTGTGATGTTTGTGTATGGTCAGAGGGGTCCAATTTTGCTACATGTAAAAGTGTATGTGACAAATAAAGGCTCATCATCAAATAAAAAATGATCATAATCATCATTTTGTGAACACCAAAAACTTCTGACGGGGCATTAAAAGGCCAACTTTAACCATAAAAAACAAAATTAACCTGTGTTCATTTAACAGACAACTTATAATGCTATAATGCTTCTCTCTCATAGGTGGATATGGCATTGACTTCTCACAGGCCAGCAGTGACATCAGAGGGGGTGTGGCTCTGGTGGCCAAGAAGATTCTAGAACACGGTGTCACCTCCTTCTGCCCCACCCTCGTCACATCTCCACCACACATTTACCATAAGGTAAAGTCCCTGGCCTGGACCAATCACTGCCCTTCATTAGACGTTTAGCCAATACACCTCTAATCTTATCGATTACTTATTCCTTATTGATTTTAAATGCTCTGTTAACAGGAATTTGCATGGACAATTCTGTACTTTATTATCCAATGAAAGTGTTTCACAGGTTTAGAGATTGAACAAGATAATGAAAGAAGAGATGGTGCATAGTCATCAGTTTACAAACAAATATATTATACACATAATATTCAAATTTTACATTTCCAGAAGATATTGAAAAGCTTTTTTAATACAAAGAATATAGATGTATGTGAACAATTTATGTAAAAATGTTAAAGGAGGAGCATATGCTAATCATTTTAATTGCTTTTCTACTCCTGTTTTCAAGAATACACATTATTATCTCTGTTTCTAGCACTTTGTAAACTTGCATTTATAAGTTAGAAGTTGTACAAAAGAATAAAATTAAGTTTATAATTAAAAAAAGCATATTTAAAGAGTGATACTCTCTTATACATGCCCTCACTTTCAAGACATTTAAGATTTTTCCTTTCGTAAGAAAATTTTCAAGGATTTCAATGGAATTTTCTTTCATTAGATCATTTAATAGCATCATTTTTAATAGTCGCAGATATGCAAAAGTGACCTACATTTATTGTGTGCACAATTACAATGTAAATTTAAATCAGCAACATATATTTTGGCATATATCTCCACTGTATGTCATTTTTTTAATTAGTAAAATGAACTGAATGAGTATTTTGAGCTTCTGGGTGATTTGAATGACGGTTCTTTCAAATTGATTAACATTAGATTAAAAATGACTCCTCTTGGATGCAATTATAAGATTAAATAAAATACATTAAAAAGTAGTGAATTTATGGCATATTATTAAATGTAAATAGGTTACGGGTATCATGGTGGCTCTGTGGTTAGCACTAAGTTGTTGCCTCACAGCAAGGTCACTGGATTGAGTCTCGGTTTGATCAGTTGGCATTTCTTTGTGGAGTTTGTATGTTCTCCCCGTATTGCCATAGGTTTCCTCCGGGTGCTCCGGTTTGCCACACAGTCCAAAGACACGCGCTATAGGTGACATGAATAAACGAAATTGTCCGTAGTGTATGAGTATGAATGTGTGTATGGGTGTTTCCTAGAGGTTGGTAGTGGCTGGAAGGGCATGCGCTGTGTAAAACATATGCTGGTTAAGTTGGTGGTTCATTCTGCTGTGGCAACCCCAGATTAATGAAGGAACTAAGTCGAAAAGACGATGATAGTTTATAATAAAAGCAGCATATTTTTAATGAGAGATACTCTCTTACTGTTACTTGTCCATGTATTTGTTTATTTATTTTAGTTTTTTTTTTGTCGTGCAATACAGTTTTTGTACCTGTTTTGTTTAGATTAAGGTGATTTCTTTACACCTGCAAATCTTTCACAGCCGGCGTTATAAGAGCCCACGCTACAGCACTTCGAAGGTGGGAACTTGAGCGCTAACCAGACGCGGAGTTGTGCTCCCTTTGTGTTCAGCCTTAGTTTTGTTGTGAA
Organism: Danio albolineatus; assembly: GCA_903798035.1. Taxonomy (NCBI): domain Eukaryota; kingdom Metazoa; phylum Chordata; class Actinopteri; order Cypriniformes; family Danionidae; genus Danio; species Danio albolineatus. Next base: position 352,150 of record CAIGQQ010006944.1, read on the forward strand.
TCCTCCCATACTTTGTTATTATTTGTTTGTTTATCTTAATAAATTCCCTTAGAACCGATCAATTCATGTTTTCCCACATTAGTGTTATGGCTGTGGCTGTGACATTTATGCATGCCTTGACTTCCAAGACATTTTCCCAAGACTTTTCCTTTCATAAGAACGTTTTTAAGGATTTTAATGGAACTGGCTGGGGAGTTGGCATTTCTGTGTGGAGTTTGTATGTTCTTCTCGTATTGGCGTGGGTTTCCTCCGGGTGCTCCGGGTTTCCCCACAGTCAAAACACATGCTGAATGGTGAATTATGGTGAATTGAATAAACTAAATTGGCCATAAAGTATGAATGTGAATGTGTATGGGTGCTTCACCAAAACTCATTTAAATGAAGTAAAAACTCATATATAGGCTATTGTTATGTGAGATCATTTCAATGCAAGTCTTTAGTGGTGACTTTTGTTGACCACCAGCACTATTAATAATGTTTTTCTCTTCACAGGTTATTCCTGAGCTCAGAGTACAGGATGGAGGACCTGAAGGCGCAGGGGTTTTAGGTGAGAGGCACATAATATACTTTTGTATTACTTGATTTAAAATGTGATTTGTGTTGACATGGTTTATTAAATTAGATCTATTAAACAGTTAGTTTCTTGATAAATACATTGTGTTACAAAATACACATTGAGCGATATGAAGTAAAATAATAGAAGCTTGAACTTTATTAATTTCAGCCATTTGACAAGACAGAATTTCTTTAATAAGTATGTATTAAAACAGGTCATTCATTCATTCATTCATTTTCTTTTCGGCTTAGTCCCTTTATTAATCCGGGGTCGCCACAGCGGAATGAACCGCCAACTTATCCGGCATTTGTTTTTTTACGCAGCGGATGCCCTTCCAGCCACAACCCATCTCTGGGAAACACATTCATACATTCTCATTCACACACAACCACTATGGACAATTTAGCTTACCCAATTCACCTGTACCGCATGTCTTTGGACTGTGGGGGAAACCGGAGCACCCGGAGGAAACCCACGCAACCACGGGGAGAACATGCAAACTCCACACAGAAATGCCAACTGGCCCAACCGGGTCCTGCCCCAACCGGGGATCGAACCAGCGACCTTCTTGCTGTGAGGCGAACGTGCTACTCACGCGCCACCGTGGCGCCCCTAAAACAGGTCATAATAATAATAATTAAATAATTAAATAATTGACATAAAATACAGTTAAATACATAAAAGACCCATACACTCTTGCATTCACACACATACACTACGGACAATTTAGCTTATTCATTTCACCTGTACCGCATGTCTTTGGACTTGTGGAGGAAACCAGAGCACCCAGAGGAAACCCACACCAACACAGGGGGGACATGCAAACTCCACACAGAAATGTCAACTGACCCAGCCAAGGCTCTAACCAGCTACCTTCTAGCTGTGAGGCGATTGTGCTGCTTGCTGCGCCACTGTGATGCCCTCAAATAGAAATGTATGATTTAATAATAATATTAATGAAAAGTTACAATAGTATAATGGTTATACTAAAATATTAAAATCCTTAAACTTGTATTTTTTTTTCAGCTAGGTGACAAGACAACATTTATTCTTTTCATGATTCATTTAGTTTACTAAAATAAATAAAAATGAAAAAAAATGTCCTGAACACCACTATAATATGAATGCTATAAAATGCTTAAAATGTAAGTGAAACTCAAATGTTATTAGAAAACCCGTTAATAATACTTATTACAAATGGAAATAAAATGTAATAAACACTACTAATAACAATGCTATAATATTGATATAATTGAAATAAAGTTGAAATAGGAATACTAATTATATAAACTCATATATAATATATATTTTTAATTTTTTCTATTTTATTATTTATTTTATTTATTTGTTATATTATTAATCTTTTTTTATATATATAAAAAAAAATACAGTCAAGCCTGTAATTATTCATACCCCTGGGTGTATTTAGGAGTTAAGTGACCTTAAAATATTATGTTAAATATTTTACAATTTTATTAGAACTGGAAAAAACTCCAAAGTTTAAAGATATATATATATATATATTAATACAATTATTATTATCATTATTATTATTATTTTATTTTATTTTTTTATTCTAACAAATTAATAATTATATTATTAATATTTGATATAAATTACTATATACAAACAAATAAATTATTATATAAATATATAGATTAATATTAATATATATAATTGTTGTTATTATTATTATTATTATTATTATTATTATTATAGCTAGTATGACTAGTTGACAATTTTATTGAAAAATTTCCAACTAAAACTTTGAAACTATCCAACTATCCACTTCAGGTATTCATCTGGAGGGTCCGTTCATCAGCGAAGAGAAGCGAGGCGCTCACCCTCCCAAGTTCCTGCGCACCTTTCAGTCTGGCGGCGTGGCAGACCTGATGGAGACCTACGGCCAGCTGGAAAATGTGGCAATGGTGACTCTGGCACCCGAACTGGCCAATAGTGCCGCTGCAATCCATGAGCTGTCCAGCAGGGGCATAGCAGTGTCAGTGGGTGAGTGTGTACAGTGACAGCTTTCTCTGCTTCTCTACAGGCTGTTTATTGACCCTTTTCACATTTCGAGGTTTCTCAGTAGTGGAAGTTAATAGTTGTGTAAACTTAGAGCGCAGTGAATGGGAGAATACAACAAATAACTTTTTTACAATCCCATTTGCTGAAATAATAAAAGAAAAACTCCATGATGGTGTTATAAAGACTTTCAGAAAGAAAAATAGTGAGAGACTGATAACGGCAGCCAGAAGAGAGAACAAAATCAGATCCTGTCCCGCCCCATAGACGCTGCATTACTAACATCTCGCACAAGCAGTAATTCATTTTTTTTATTTAATGCAAAAATGATGTAATGCATACATAAAAACATATTAATTTTCATACGTTTAAATTTTTTTATATAAATATATATTAAAAACTTGAAAGGATTTAAGATGCTGATGACCGTTAAAAACGCCATAACAGTCTTGTGAAAAGGGTCCAATGTTGCTGTTGGAGCATTTTTAAAACTGTTTCCTCTGTCCAGGACATTCAATGGCTGATCTCTCTCAGGCTGAGGAGGCTGTGCGGAATGGAGCCACATTTATTACACACTTATTTAACGCCATGTTGCCTGTTAGTATCACATACACTCAGCCAAATGCACGTTCAATAATCAGCAAATAAATTAGTGTTCATGCATGCTATGTATTTTTTTGTGCATAGAACTCATATTGATATACAGTTAAAATCAAAATTATTCGCCCTCCTATGAATTTTTTCAGTTATTTTTTTTAAATGATGTTTAACAGAGCAAGGATATTTTCACAGTATTTCCTATTATATTTTTTCTTCTGGAGAAATTATTTGTTTTATTTTGGCTAGAATAAAAGCAGTATTTTTAATTTTTAAAAACTATTTTAAGGTCAATATTATTAGCCCCCTTAAGCATTTTTTTTTTTTATTGCCTACAGAACAAATCATCGTTACACTTGTATATAGTTACCTTATATAACCTACTTAAGCCTTAAATGTCCCTTTAAGCTAGTATCTTGAAAAATATCTAGTATAATATTATGTATTGTCGTCATGGCAAAGATAAACGTCATTAGAAATGAGTTATTAAAACTGTTATGTCTAGAAATGTGTTGGAAATATCTTCTTTGCGTTAAACAGATTTGTTTTTGTCGCAGTTTCATCACAGAGACCCAGGCATCGTGGGATTGCTGACAAGTGACCATATTCCAGCAGGTCGGACGGTTTACTACGGTATGATTGCAGACGGGATTCACACTCACCCCGCAGCGCTGCGCATCGCACACAGGGCTCATCCCGCAGGTATTCATACATGCCTTGTATACTTAATACTGGAGATAAAATACATGAATGCAAATAGTTTTGCTATTTGAAACGTTCTTAATTTTGATTGGTCGTTTTTTTTTTTTTGCAATGGGCTTACATGCATCAAAATATAGTTTTCATTTTTGGCTAAAACACTAATTTCTTTGCCAACTTACTCTGCTCTGATTGGTCATTAGGCTATA
>CAIGQQ010006944.1:455923-481383 GCA_903798035.1 Danio albolineatus
ACGATTCATAAATACACAAATCCAATTCACAAATTCAAAATATGATTCAAAAAGACGCAACTCCAGTTCATAAATTCAAAACAGGATTCATAATTACTCAAATCCAATTCATTTGGTGAAAATATAAATGAATTCACGAATTGTGTTTACAAATTTGCAAATTGTGCTATGCATTAGGCTTGGGCCGGTATAAGATTCTGATGGTATGATAACCTTGGATAAAAATATCACGGTTTGACGGTATTGTGATTACTGCTCTAAAATATATTCTTTTTAAATGTCTGGCTAAAAATCAAAACATTTTTCCCCTTATATTTTATATATTTTAACACAATATATTTTATTTTGAGAAACATTTAAAGTATTTTGAGGGCCGTAAACATGTCAGGCTAAATAATTCAGGCTAAAAGTAAATCAGTGACTTCTGCAGTCTTCTTTTGCTTAAAAAATACAGATTTCTTCACGATTTACACCTAAAAAACAAACAAAAACAAATGTAAATAAAAAAATCTTACACATACCTTAGGAACAGTATAGCAGAAAAGTTTGACGGTATGAAAACCTTGACTTTTCCAAACCGCGGTATACCTTGAAAACCGGTTATCCTACCATGCATGTATGAATTTCATTTCGGAATTATGTTATTTTTGAGACGGATCTGACTCCATAAGTGTTTGATTTCTGTCTACTCAAGATCTCAGCAAATAAATGTTAATAAATAGTACACTGCATTAGTATTTTCACTGTAGCACTGACTCTTTATATCGTGTGTGTGTGTGTGTGTGTGTGTGTGCAGATAGAGAAGAGGCTGGCGCCGGTGCAGGAGGAGTGTAAGGACAGCGATTCTCGTCAGTGTGCTTCAGGATGCACTATTTTCTTGGGCTACACATCAAACCTGATCAGCTCCGGTGTGCGCGAGAGCATCCGATACCTCACACAGCACAAGATGGTACCACTTTCTTTCAAACTATTGCTTGCACTTCTGGTCTGGGGAAAAAAACAACATTTGAATAATAAGATTGTGCAAACAAAACAAAAATCTAGGCAATATTTAATAGAATTTAAAGTATGGCAATAGGGTATATGTCGAACGTCACGTGAGCAAACCGGATCCCAGGGCAGAACACTTCTGCTTATCGCCATTTCATATGCGCCATCAGTTTGTTATTGAAAGTAGTAAGTAGTGTTTTAGACGTTATATAATAGTACCTATTTCCCAAGTTGTGTTTAACAGAACAAGGAATTTTTCACAGTAGTTTTTACAAAACAATTTTTTAAACCATTTTACTGTGACTATTATTAGCCCCCTTAAGAATACTAATATCTAGTCAAATAGGGTGTACTGTCATCATTCATTCATTCATTTTCTTTTCGGCTTAGTCCCTTTATTAATTCGGGGTCGCCACAGCGGAATGAACCGCCATCTTATCCGGCATTTGTTTTACGCAGTGCCCTTCCAGCCACAACCCATCTCTGGGAAACACATCCATACATTCTCATTCACACACATACACTATGGACAATTTAGCTTACCCAATTCACCTGTACCGCATGTCTTTGGACTGTGGGGGAAACCGGAGCACCCGGAGGAAACCCACGCAACCACGGGGAGAACATGCAAACTCCACACAGAAATGCCAACTGGCCCAGCCGGGGATCGAACCAGCGACCTTCTTGCTGTGAGGCGAACGTGCTAACCACTTGGCCACCGTGGCGCCTCGTACTGTCATCATGGCAAAGATAAAAGAAATCAGATATTAAAGAGTTATTAGAAATTAGTTATTAAAACTATTATGTTTAGAAATAATAGAAATAAAAGAAAAAATAGAAATTATTCTCAGAAAAATCTTCTTTCCGTTAAACAGAAATTGAGGAAAAACTATACCGGGAGGCTGATAATTCTGACTTCAACTGTATATGAAAAGGTATGTGATACTGTGATTGTTTTTTGTAGGTAGATGTGATCGTAACCACAGCAGGAGGGATTGAAGAAGACCTCATTAAATGTTTAGCGCCCACTTTCCTTGGAGAGTTCAGTTTGAAAGGAAAAGAGCTGCGGCAGCAAGGCATTAATAGGTATGTATATTAAAACATTCCTTAATGTTATGGGGGGAGTCACACTGACAACAAACGTGCGGATCCAAATGCAGGTTTAATGGAGATTTCAGGAAACAAAGGTCAACAGGTGCAAACAGATGTATAGAGACAGTCCAGAATCGTAGTCAAAGCAGGCAAGAAGTCAAAAGGCTGGCGGCAGGCAGGGATGAACAGATATCAAGGCAAAGGTACAAACACAGGAAAACAAGACCAAGGAAACACGTCGTAATGTCACATATGGTAAACAAAACTCAGCAACAGTGAGTGTTACTGAGTGGATTAAATAGAGAGTGTAATCAGTGGTGAGTGGCTTCAGCTGGGAGTCTCTAATCAGTGGTGACTTGGAGCAGGTGAGTGTGTGTGTTGCATGAGTGGAGATGTAGTCCATAAACAGGTGGATCTGTAGTTCTTGTGTGATTGTGTGTGTACCAGCGATCTCTGGAAGTTTAGATCGCTGGTGATTGTGACACTTAATGTTTTAGTGTGATTATTAATAAATATATATATTTCACTTTGTGTCATAGGATAGGTAATCTCCTGGTGCCGAATGAAAATTATTGTAAATTCGAAGACTGGCTGATGCCGATTCTGGACCAAATGGTGCTGGAACAAAAAACAGAGGTGAGACGTTTCACACACAATGTTTATTTCAATTTATGAATATGTTTCATGACCCTAGATTAATAAAGGGACTAAGCCGACAAGAAAATGAATAAATGAATTTGGGCTCTGTAAATATTAGCAAAAATACTTTTTATTATTAATACTTAATTTATTATTACATTTGTATTTTAATCAAGTATTATTTATCCATGTAATTTATTAGTTAATATTAAACATTTGAAGAAATAAGAATCCGTTACCACATGATGTTGCAAAATTAGAGGTGAGATTGTTTTTTCTTTATTAAAATGCGATGTTTACTTTTTAACTTTCATTTAATTGTTATAGTTTATTACATTAGTCTTGGTATATGTGTGTATATGTATGTGTCTGTATGTATATATATATTTTTATTGTTCTTTTTATATTCATTAATCATTTAATCATTTAACAACTGGGTTGTTTAAATGTTTGTAAAACAACAATAGGGATTCTCTTACCGCTGTTATTTAATTTGATTATATTTTAATTCATTGAAGTGGTTCAGGGCGCCACGGTGGCGTAGTGAGTATCATGTTCAGCACAGTAGCACAGCAAGAAGGTCGCTGGTTCGAGCCTCGGCTGGGTCAGTTGGCATTTCTGTGTGGAGTTTGTATGTTCTCCCCGTGGTTGCGTGGGTTTCCTCCGGGTGCTCTGGTTTCCCCCACAGTCCAAAGATATGCGGTACAGGTGAATTGGGTAAGCTAAATTGTGCGTAGTGTATGTGTGTGAATGAGAGTGTGTGGATGTTTCCCAGAGATGGGTTGCGGCTGGAAGGGCATCCGCTGCGTAAAACAAATGCTGGATAAGTTGGCGGATCATTCCACTGTGGCGACCCCAGATTAATAAAGGGACTAGGCCGAAAAGAAAATGAATGAATGAATGGAGTGGTTCAGTATTTGTACAACTGGAGGAAATGGTTAGGAAAGTTTTAAGAAAGAACCGTTTTTTTTTTTTTTTTATATATATATATATATATATATATTGTCAGAGTGAAATACATTTTTAAATGAAATTAATTTTTATTTTATACATTTTTATATATATATAATTTTTTAATATAATAATTGTTTTTATTTAATTTATAAAAAAACTTATTTGTAATAAGTGTTATTAATACATTTTTTGTCCAATACTAAATACTGAACGTTTGTCATCAGGGCACACACTGGACACCCTCCAAAATGATCCACAGACTGGGCAAAGAAATCAACAACCCTGACTCTGTGTACTACTGGGCCTACAAGGTGAAGCATGAACCAAATACATTCACGTCACATTCACCAGTACTTTCTCAATAATGATTGGATGATCGTTTTTTCCAGAATGACATCCCAGTGTTTAGTCCTGCCCTCACCGACGGCTCATTGGGCGACATGATCTACTTCCATTCCTACAAGAACCCTGGACTAGTGCTGGACATTGTGGAGGGTGAGAATGCCAGCGATTAATCCACCATCATTTCATTGTTATTGTATTGTTATCATTGATCCGTTAAGCACAGTTTGAGTTTTGAGGCGCATTTAGCTTATGCATGTGTTTTTTTGCAGTCAAAATTTAAAAGGTGCTTTTTTTTTCTTTCTTTTTTAAATGTGTGCATTAATTATAGTGTGTGTATGTGTGTTTTAAATGTATAGGGAGGTTATAAGGATATACAAGATACTGAAGACCTTTATTGTGCAATATCCACCAGCTGGATTTACATTATCCTGCTTACTACACGTCTACTTATCATTTATTCTAAACCGTTATTAATTCTATCTCTATTCACATATAAATATGTTAAAAATCTTCCCTCTGTTAAACAGCACTTGGGCCAAATTTGAAGACATATTAAAAGGAGGGCTAATAATTTTGTGTTTTGCTTATACAACAGTAACTGATAGAGTCTCTCAGCATGTGGTGTGAATGCAGTCTGGATTTTCGTAACGCTAATATTTTTCCACATATTTCAGATATCCGTAGGCTGAACAGTAAGGCGGTGTTCGCCAAGAGCACAGGGATGATTATTCTCGGAGGAGGACTGGTCAAACACCACATCGCTAATGCTAATCTCATGGTAAACTCGCATTAGCACATTACACATTAGCTATTCAAAAATGTGAATTAGACATTTGCGGATAATGCAGCGTTTCCATTCCAGTGAGTCAAAGAGGACAAAATCATCAACTAAATACCGAATGAAACTTGCTGTGGTGGAAGAATCAGCTTGTTAGCGGTTTACTTATGTAATAATTTACTTGCACCTCAGAGGATGAAACACAAATGTGCGGTGGGTTTTTGAGGTGCGAGACGCTTTTTGGGAGTGCAGATGCTCAAGATAGTTCTGGGGTAGTAATACTGAACCACTGTGATCATAGACTTTGGCTGAGGGATTTTAGAAAGACCAAAACAACATTTCAGATGTTTTACGATGTGGTCAGTCTACTGGTTTGTCCATTAATGCCATCTATCGCACTCATTTTTATCAACGCATGATCTGTTAAAACACAATCACATGACTTGTTAGAATTTCTTCAATAAATGTGTTTCTATCATAGCATAAGCAATTTTCTTAGTGGATAAAAAGTTTATTTTACTCAGTTGTGCACTGACGTTTTTTTTTATGGGCGTTTTTAAAGTTTCCCTTCCCAGTTGTTTCAAATTAAGCCTTTTTTTAACACTAGAACTATCGAGGCGGAAATTATTTTAATTTAATAACTTTAATACAGATCCCACATATCTGCAATACCCTTACTTTTCTCGGGTGCCTAGCAACTTCCTGCTAACAATAACCAGAGCCATAGAGAGAGTTGCTACGGATGTCCAAAATGTTCGATCGTCACATCTTTCATGTAGACCCAGATAGTTCCACAAAGTGCTTTGCGGTTAATTCAAATAATGTTAGACAAGGTTACAGCACACACAATCTTTTTTTTTAGAAACTTTGGCCTTTCAAAAGTGCAAAACCAGCTGTCTTCAGCAGTAACTCGGCTGTAAGATAACTAACTTTCGGGAACTAGTGAGAGGGTCCATGAGCTGCCATTGCTGTCAAGAAAAACGTTCCATCAATGGAGTTGTCGCATCTCTCTCTCCTGATAGGAAAAACACCTTTACATCAGGCATGTCTTTCAAAACAACACTTTCAATGCCACAAAAAACCTTGCTCTCCTGCTTGTGAAAATAAATGTTAGGCGGTCTAGTGACCCCACATTTATATATCATTTTGAGTGATGTAAACTAAAACAATGATCCCAACGTATTTCCTGTTTTACATTTTTTATTTTTATAGCTTCCGAGAATCCGAAATGACTCGGATATTGATAATATTGTTAGAGCTGTTTAAATATTAAGTTATGATTGAATTGCCTCTTGTTGCAGTTATGAAACAGTCTTATAACAAGCAGGAAATGTTCATGGGCCAATGACATGACCACACTGAAATGGTCTATAGGCTATATTACTATAAATATCTTCTTTATAGGGTAATGTCTTCATAAAATTTGATGACTGCATATATGACAAGACAATATGACGTCTTATTTGAGAACGGTCAGAATTATCACTGGTAATTTTGGTAGTTCCAGTCTTAACGTGATAGTCCAAAATGTGTATGGAAAGATGGTGATTGTGACTTCACTTATGAACTGAGCTTTTCTCTTGTGTGTTTCGTGTCTGGCAGAGGAATGGGGCAGATTTTGCTGTGTTTGTCAACACTGGGCAGGAGTTTGACGGCTCAGATTCTGGCGCTCGACCCGATGAAGCCGTTTCTTGGGGAAAGATCCGCATGGATGCCTCACCCGTAAAGGTCAGAACCTGTATTTACAAAACACCTCAGGGTTCAACACTAAGGATTTTTTCTACTGGCCCGATTGGACCAGTGGTTTAGATTTTTACTTGCCCTGCCAAAATTTTTCACTGGCCCCACCAAAAGAAAAAGGTTAATTGCTATTTCTTAGCCACATATTTCAAATAACGTGTCAAATAATTTCTAAAAATGTTAAGGAAAATGTGCAGGTATTTTATTACAAAACAAAACCTGGCAGACTTAAAAATGACAGCAAAACATCGCAAAACAGACATTTTCTTTTAGCCTCATAATTTGATGTTGCTGTCATGTTGTCGTCTCTTCGCTGTGTTGGTTTTTACCAGGTTACAGAAAAAAAATAACTTTCTCACAACATCCAATCAGATAAGAGGAACCCAAAAAGCAATATGGTATTTACGACTTCACAGAGAAGGTAGCATTCAAATACTTGAAAGCACACACTATTTCTTGATATTAAGACTATATATGCATGCAATTGACAAATAGTCGCAGGCAAATTAAATTTTAGTGACAAGGCGGCAGCACTGGCCTGATCGGGCCAGTAACGATTCTGTCTACTGTCCCGAGCATCTCTCACACTGTCCCCTGGTCATCGGGCAGTCCTTATTGTTGAGCCCTGCACCTTATTTCTCCTAAATAGCAGTAAACCTTTTTAGCTAGGAGTCGTCAGTGAAACTGCTCTTCTGCTTTTTGTCTCTTTTACACTGATCTGAATTAAACTGAACTTCAGCAGTGACATTTATGCTAAACTGAACAGTTTTAATGAAACTAAAACTACACCAGCATTCTACCACTACTCTTCTGCCTGCCTGAATTGCTGGAATGTTCTAGAATTTAAAATAATACTTTTACTTTTTTTTTTAAGCTGCTTTGACACTACATTATAAACATCTGCATTATAAAAAGCGCTATAGAAATAAAGGTAAATTGATTTAAAAACTGTTCACAAAGTGGCCTTTATTAAGGAAGATAAGAGTGAAGCCATGGTCACACTAGAGTAAGAGTGAAGCCATGGTCACACTAGAGTTTGAGTATGTGTAGTTTGGGGCAGGATAAAACAAGATGATTAGACATTGATGAAACGAGCGATTGCTCCAAATTTTTACATTTCTGTGCAGAGAGGTCATGTTTTGATCTTCTATTAGTCTCAAGCAATCGCATGATGTGATTTTCGTGGGTCAGTTCATCAAGCTTGATCTTTGGAATGCAGTGACATGCGAAGCTTGTCGCACGAGCTTGCGTTTCCAGTCTTTTGCACTCGCATGCGCATGAATGGAAGTCTGTGGTGTGAAAAGTGTAGTGTGACCGTGGCTTACGGCCGAGTCAACCTAGTTGCTAGAGATTTTATCTCAGCATGGTTACTAAATATACACACAGTGATTGGCTGATGGGGAGGAGTCTGTCGAATCATTCATAGAAACTATATTATGTTGCTCTATTCAGGTTTTAAAATAAAGAATATTAAAAAAGATATTAAGATGTGGGCTAAGTCAAAGTCCCTTAAAGGCAAGTCATTTCACTCGATGGCCATCTTTGAAATGCCTCTTGGGCAGTATGCTCAGGCATTCTGTCTGAATGAGGAAACATTAAATAGTCCAAAACTGTTTATCTAGCTTTTGAGTACATTCCATATTTGGAATCACTAATATAATTAAACAACAGCTGTTTCATAAGTTTAGTTTCTAAATGTTTAAGGGTGCTTTCACACTTGGTTCAATTGCCTGGACCGTACCCAAGTTCAGTTGCCCCCCCTTTCCACCTTCTCGGTTGGTTTGTGTTCACACTGTCTTTTTTCCTTGTGAACCCCGGTACGCTTGCATCATCAAGCCGCTGTTTTGTGTATGACTGTTGCCAGGTGACGGACACGAAAGCAAAGCGCCAAAATTGAAAGACGTCCGCACATCGCGGTTGTTTCGCTTTTGGACATACAGAAAGCAACTCGCGTCTATCTGCTGCAAAAATATTATAAACATTCAGAACATCACGCGATGTCTGCAGAAGGTGTTTTTGAAGGAGACAAGCAGACATTATCACTGTGCTTGCCTTGGATGTCAGCAAGGTACAGTACGTGACGCACGAATGAACGTTATGAAAAATAGTTCATTGTACTGTTGACCGTACACTTCCGGCTTTTGGTATGATTGCATTCATACCAGAAGTGAACCGGACCAGAGTTTGCGTGAACCGTACCCCAGACCACCTTTTTCAGGCAGACTCTGGTATGGTTCACGGGTGCGCACCCGAGTTCAGAAGATGTGTTCACACTAGCTAAACATACCATACTATGACGTCAAACGAACCTAGTGCTAGTGTGAAAGCACCCTGAATCAAACAAAATCGGCACATTTTCAGGTTGCCCGAGCTATTGTGCATGCAAACTCGAAAGGAACGAGATCATGACACCAATGTTATTCATTGCCGTTCTAAACATCATTTATCCTCTGGATAATGATCGCCTGATCGCATTGCACTTCTGAAGTAATCCACAACTTGATGGTGAATCTCCTCCAGAAATGACAGCGACTCTTTGTTAAGATGTTTGTGGGTGTTTGTGTAGTTGCTGCTGTCATGTGATGTGCGTTTGACAGGACGGACTGTACCTCACATTAGTTTCATAGATTACAAAACCAGCACTTGGTTCATTAAAAAAAGTACAGAGTTCAAACTTTATGTGGATATATTTCTTATGTCTGTGAAGCAAGTGTTCACTGAGATCCCAGTGTTTGTTGACCACCAGACTGTTGTAAAAGCAGCTTCTACATCAGCTTCCGAGTTTCTATGTCAGTCTATAGCAATCGGTGGTTTGCTCCTGTACTAGGCTTCATTCACCATATTGATGGTTACACTTTCCCCATTCAAAACTATGCGAGTGTCTTTGGCAAAGTGGAGAATTGCATTTTAAAAAGTATTTTCTATGCTTTTAATGTTACAAACAATAAATAAAGATTGTTCTTCCAGTAATACAAGTTAATGTATTTTCTTAGATGATAATTAAGCAAATTTATTTGTAAATGCTTTAAAATATTTTTAAAATGTACATAAAAATGGCCAAAATTGTGTTTATAGAACATATATAAATAAACATATATAAATAAATATAACTCCTGTGTGGTCAAATGTTTGTAAAATGTTTATTTCTAAGGCAGAAGCGACATTATATATATATTTTTTTAATCACTGAATAATTCTTTTAAGAATAATGATATAAAATTGCTGATTCATACAGTAATGAAACACAGTCTTTATGAGTTACTGAATCAATTATTTAAAACTAATATTTAGTCAAATCATAATGTACATTTTAATAAATGGATTACAGGAATTCAAATATTCACAGAACCTCTGGTACATTGCAGTTTTTTTTATTTTGTTTAGTTGTCTATTCAGAATCTGGGGAGTATTAACGTCTCTAAGTAATTAAATTAGTAAATAAATCTGATTATATGCGGTTCTGTGCGTCTGATGGTCTGGATAATGTTGTGTTTTCTGTGCAGGTCTATGCTGACGCTTCATTAGTTTTTCCACTGTTAGTTGCTGAAACATTTGCACACAACGCCAGCAGGCTGATCCAGGAAAAGAAGAGCGACTGATGGTCGTTTTGCCCTCGTGAAAACATCTAAAGCTCGTGCTCTTCCTGTTTCATTGCCTTCCAGTGCTGAAGATGTGAATGCTCTATTTAAAGTCTTAACGTCATATATAACCATCCATTTAAATAAGCATGGCGTATTTTAGCCATATTTACAGTTGCCTTTAGTTACTTTTATTTGACCGGAAATCACCTTTATGTTCATTAGGTTTTATATTTAATTGTACACCTTAATCAGAAGGTACAATGTTTGGTTTTATTGAATTGTTTTATTTCATCCCTCACTGTAACACACAGCATCTTACCTAAATGATTATGCTCTCGCTCCGATAAAATACTTCAGATCAAATACATAATTGCCACAATAGAGAGTGCATTTATTCCAAAACCCACATTATTTTGTTAATATATGCATGGATCTTTGGGGTGGCTGTCGATGCATAATAAACAACAATGCATAATAGAATGTATTTATGTTCATAATTTATAAATAAAGCGATTTTTAAGCATTTATTCGTGTGACCCTGGAACATTTCCTGAAATTGATGGTTTATATATATATATTATATATTTATATATATATATATATTTATAACTAAGCTTTCCATGACTGTATGGTTTGTTTGAATTCGATAATATTTGTACAGAGATACTATATGTGATAATACTGTGATTATTGAGTAAATTGCCTTTTTTCATAGGACATATTTACAGTGAGGCAAATGAAGACTGCTTGAGATTGAGATCTGATGACTGTGGAGGCCATTTAAGTACAGTGAACTCATTGTCATGTTCAAGAAACCAGTCTGAAATGATTCACGCTTTATGACATGGTGTGTTATCCTGCTGGAAGTAGCCATCAGAAGATGGGTACACTGTGGTCATAAAGGGATGGACATGGTCAGCAACTATATTTCGGTGGGCTGTGGTGTTGACACGATGCTCAATTGGTACTAATGGGCCCAAAGTGTGGCAAAAAATTATCCCCCACACCATTACACGACCACCACCAGCCTGAACTGTTGATACAAGGCAGGATGGATCCATGCTTTCATGTTGTTGACGCCAAATTCTGACCCTACCATCCGAATGTCGCAGCAGAAATTGAGACTCGTCAGACCAGGCAACGTTTTTCCAATCTTCTGTTGTCCAATTTTGCTGAGCCTGTGGGAATTGTAGCCTTAGTTTCCTGTTCTTAGTTGACAGAAGTGGCACCCGATGTGGTCCTCTGCTGCTGTAGTCCATCTGCCTCAAGGTTGGATGTGTTGTGCGTTAAGAGATGCTCTACTGCAGACCTCAGTTGTAACGAGTGGTTATTTGATTTACCGTTGCCTTTCTATCAGCATTTGCGCCCACAGAACCACCGCTCACTGGATATTTTCTCTTTTTCGAACCATTCTCTGTAAACCCTAGAGATGGTTGTGCGTGAAAATCCCAGTACATCAGCAGTTTCTGAAATACTCAGACCAGCCTGTCTAGCACCAACAACCATGCCACGTTCAAACCTTTGTTCCCCATTTTAATGTTTGGTTTGAACTGCAGCAGATCGTCTTGACCATGTCTACATGCTTAAATGCATTGAGTTGTTGCCATGTGATTGGTTGATTAAATTTGCGTTAACGAGCAGTTGGACAGGTGTACCTAATAAAATGAGTGTATGACTTTTGACATGAAATATTGTATTTATAGAATGTATATAACCCATACAAAGTATTTCTGGATATTGCTGAAGATATATGTTCAATATAAGGTTCCAGCGTCACACATGTTAACATATAATTCAATTAATTATAATAATTATATAATGTTGATTTAAATAAAGTGTATATACAATTCAGATTTAAGAAATGTAATACACATATTCCATTATCAGCGTTATTTGACAATGATGTGGCTGTCGAAATGCACGAACGTAAATATAAACACAGAAATAAAAGTGTCTTTGCTGTAGTGTCTGCTTGTGTCCAGCAGAGGTCAGCTGTGCTTCACTGTCTCTCAATCCACTACTGTCCGTTTTCTGTTATTCGCTGGTGATTTACTTGGCCTGAACTGAAGTGTATAAACAGACAGTTTAATTACAGGCACAAACCGTGCAGATTTATACAATATTTAAGTGGAGATGTGCTGCAATAACACCGGCTCTGCAAATCAAGTCTTGAATGTCTTGGTTTTGTTAACCTACTTTCCGACTTCCTTTAACACAACCGATACTTCAGCAATAACAAAAAAAAAAAAAAATCTCGTTAAAAAACTGCACGCAAAGCCAGTTTTATTTCCTCCTTTCCGTTTATTTAGGACACGCTGCTGTTTTATATTAACGTCGGTTTTATAGGTATACCCCGAGTAGATTTATTTCAATACGCAATATTGTTTGACAGTCAGTAAGAGTGATTTTCCTTTCATTTACATTATGCGTTCAGCACAAAGCAGTATAGTTTTCTTTCAGCATTACATTTATAAAAGTCCCTCGAGTTGAAATCCAGCTAAATGGTCCCTCGTGTTAGGCATTCCATTTCCCCCCATTAGGCTACTGTCTCTTTTTGGAAATGCTTTGTTTCCCTGTGTTTGTGTAACTGGGAGTAATGTTTATTAAAGTAGTACAGAAGATGAGTTGTGTGTTGGCTCTTAACTGAACCTGTTCAGTTTATTATGTGTGTGTGGAGGGATTTATCAGGAGGAAATTTACACAACGGCTGTGAACAGAAAAACACCAGATGCTCAATGAGAAATACACCTTATACTAGAACATCCGTTTGAATTTTTATTTATTATTATTTTGTATTCATATAATCATGATGGGGTGGCTAAGTGGTTAGACTTCTGCTTCCCAGCAAGGTCGCTGGTTCGAGTCCCAGCTGGGTAGTTGGCAGTTCTGTGTGTAGTTTGCATGTTTTCTGCATGTTGGTGCGGTTTTCCTCCACAGCCCAAAGACATGCACTATTGGTGAATTGAGTGAACTAAATTGGCTGTAGTGGGTGTTTCCCAGTACTGGCTTGCAGCTGGAAGGCTATCCGTTGTGTAAAAAATATATGCTGGAATAGTTGACGGTTGATTCCTCTGTGGCGACCCCTGATAAATTAGGGACTAAGCCGAAGGAAAGCGAATAAATAAATGTTTGAGTCATTTTTGCGTTATACTGTAAACTACTGATGGCGTTTCTTTACATTTTACAATAAAAAGGCTGTGTTTTAGAGCATTTTCTTCGTGGATAATACATCCCGAGAAACTTATAGAGAAACAATAGATAAAATATTTATTATTTATGTCAGGCTGAATGTCTTGTGCCTTTCAGGGTTATTGATTCATATCATCCTGCAAACCTTTAGCATCCGTTTTGTGCACTTCCAGTTAATTATATCTGCGCTAGATGAAGCGAGAGAGGCACGCAGGCTTCTTCACCTGTGTGTGTGTGTGCCTTGTATTCCTATCATTGATCAAATGTCCCCACAAGTACAGCAAAACTAGTAAAAATGCGATGACCTTGACATTTTTGGTCCGCATGACTCATAAATCACACTGGATGAAGTCTTTTGAAAATGTTAAAATACTACTTGTTTCCGATGAACATTGGTTTAGGGGTCGGAGGACAGAATGTTATACCATCTAAAAGTCATTATACCCTGCTGAAAAAAAAACAGCTTAAACAAACCTAAGCTGTTTAGCTGGTCAACCAGCCTGGCTGTAAAATGACCAGCTAAAACCACCTTGACCAGCCTGGTTTAAGCTGGACATTGCTGGTTTTGGCTGGTCAAGCTGGTTTTAGCTGGTCATCTCCCTGATAAGACCAGGCATGACCAGATAAGAAAAGCCTGGAATGGCCAAAACCTGTCTAAAGGCTGGTTTAAGCTGTTTTTTTAGCAGGGGAAAAGTGTGTGTTTGTGGAGGAGGAAGATGATCAATTGAGCACATTTTAGATGCTTTTAACTGCATATGGCACCCATTTAAAGGGCTTTTTGATGGTTATGATTTGATTTTTGAGTAAAAAATAGAATTATCAATGTGTTGTTGTTTTTTATAATTATTTTTTTCAGGGTTTTCACCTTTAATTGACAGGACAGTAGGAGAGTATAGACAGGAAAGTGTGTGGATTATACCTGTCAACATTGGGGTGTGAAAATAAGGGATTTCCCCCCCAGAAGGACATATTTAAAAACATTAAATATGTCCTTCTGGAGCTGTTTCAATGTAAATAATCAGTTAAACGGTCAGTAATATTTTTTATATCATTATTTACAAAAGAAAATTTGATAGAATACATTAGCAAATAGTTTAGAAATAAAATTTATTTTATTATAAAGAAATAGAACGGCGACCCCGGATTAATAAAGGGACTAAGCTGACAAGAAAATGAATGAATGAAAGAAATAGAATCAAGTTATCAAATCGTATTAATCTTTTCTTCACTGTATATCTTACACATTCTGAATAAAGAGCAGTGAATGAATCATCTATTTAGATTTTTTCTTTGATTACATTAAATAACAGAGGTGTCTCTGTCATACATAACAGAAGTTTACATCTATAGTTATAATGACAGCATTCGATTGCTTTCCTAACGTTTTACGCTCATTTAAGACAAAATTAGTTGTGTTTAAAAAAAAAACCCATCAAGATCGACATCTTTAGATGTTATTATTATAAATTATGTGTATATGTCTGTTCAAACGCACCTAAAACCCAGTATTCACTTTCACTCTGCTTCTAATCGAGTGTACAGAATCCGTTTGGGAAACAGCGTCTGTTTATCACTACGGACGTGTCAGCTGAAAGTCATGCACCGCTTTATGACTGTTTTGAGGATTGCATATGAGGGGCGACGGCACCTGTAATGAAAAGGAAAGGGAATCCCGCCATTTTTTATGTTTATTCTAAAGTGTTTCATGCCTAAATAAAACGAAAGCACAGAAAAGATTCACATTTAAGAGCAAGGGGCGGCCCCTGGTGGTTTGGCGGTATGGGTTGCAAATAGGGAGGACCGGCTCTTGACAGACGGTTTATTGACACACGTCTGAGAACGACTGAAAATACGGGAGAAATAAGGGAAAATACCTTTACGGGATGATAGCGGGATAGAACTGTAAAATACGGGAGGGTTGACAGGTATGGTGTGGATCAGAGTGAAGGGGAAAGGATTGGCATATAGGACCTCGAGGCAGGACTCAAACTCGGGTCGCCGAGCACCAGAGTGCCATGTGTCGGCGCACACGGCCAATGGCAAAGACTGTTGTGATGGTTAATGTTAGGGTAAGGGGCTGTGTGTGTGTGTGTGTGTGTGTACGTGTAAGTGTGTGTGTGTACGAGGACATTGCTGATGTCTCCATTTCTTAAAAAGCTTATAAATCACACAGATTGAGCTTTTTCAGAAAGTAAAACGGTACACATGGTCCTGTGGGGGTCTAGGGGTAGGGGTGGAGTTATAGAAAATAGGGGTGGCAATAGAAAATACAGTTTGTACACTAAAAAACAGTGAAAACCTATGTAATGTCCTGTGAAATAACAATTCACAAATGTGTATAATGACATGAGTATCACACAGGTATTACAAGGACATGGTGAATTATGGGAACATTGCAGATATCCTGATTTTTCAATAGGCGTATATAACTCTGTTGTGGAGAGTGAAAGTGCAGTTTTCTGTGAGAGGTAGGGTTAGGTCTGTACAGTTTGTACAGTAAAAAAGCAAAAGGAACCTCTGGAATGTACCCATAATTCACAAAAACAAACCCGTGTGTGTTTGATTGTGTTGGTTTGCTCAGCTCACGCGCTTATCTTCCGCTGTGTTTACCTGTTATGTTGCCATGGTAACCGGGCTGTCGTAAACCTACGGATCTGTCGGTGTGTTTGGGTGTGAGAAGAAGCTGCAGCTGAAGAGTGTAAAAGGCGAACAGACGCTTTTTTGACCTGCAGTGACTGACTTTACTGATCTCACAGAAACCGAGAAAACCTCCACCGGCTGCAGTCCCTAGAAACAGGAAGGAAGTGCGATGATGTCAGTCTGAACTCTGACGCGCGGCCATGACGGACGATTTCTTCGTTGCCATGGAGACGGCTTGAGTGTGAGCAAACATCCGGCGCAGCCTGATTCACACCTTCGCGCACACACATACTCGCACACGTACACCAAATAGACACTTGACAGATCAGTGACAGAAGATATTCACTTGCATCCAGTCATTAAACAACCAGTATATGTATATATATATATAAATATAATAAATAATATAAGCGCATTTTAAAGCGGAATAAACTTAAGAAATAGTTACATTAATAAGAAAACATTCTAATAAAATTATTGTTGATATATATAAATGATCATTATTATATAACAGTATGCATATAATAATTTAACTATTTTTAGGAGTTTTTTTTACTAAACATTAAGCACCTAACACATGAAGTTTTAAAAATGTATATATTTTTAATTATTTTAGTAATATTTTATGAAGTACAATTGTATTTTTATTTGAACTAAACAACAAAATGATTTTCAGTAATAATTATTCTTTAATTTTTCTATATGTTCAATTATATTTAATGTTCTTGTTTTATCAAACGTCTTGTAAGTACATATATAGATCTATAAAATGTAGCTTAATATTAAATAAACTATACTATATTAATACTTCATAACTATTAATTACTATAAATAGAATTAATAGTTAATTGTTATTTTTATTACTATTAATAGTTGTAATTAATAGTTATAAAGTTTAATTATAGTCTAGTTTTATTTTATATCTACATTTCTTTCATTAAACACCAATAATATGATTTTAACAGAAATTCTGAGAGCTGTTTTTATCATTTTAACATTTTTAAAAAATAAAATCAATGTAAAAGACACATGTATGCACATAATTTTTAATAATATTAAAAGTTTTTAATATTAATAATAATACTTAAATGCATTTATTTAAGATTTTTCAGCATTATAATTCACTAGTCTTCAGTGTCATACGAATCTTCATAAATCATCCCGATATGCAAATTGGCAACTAAGTACAGTCAAATACTATACTTAGTTGCTAATGTGCATATTGGCATGATTTAGCCTTAAAGGGACTTTGGTCCAGTTCTTAAATGAATATTCTAGAGCTGCTTGCGGTGGTCCTGCAGGGATTGTTTGTTAACGGTGCCGTGACGTGCTTTAAAATGTGCATATTTTATTTGAAGTTTGACGTAATCTCAAGTGAAAAGTAAAGAGAGGGTGGGATGTAGAGTAGCTCCTCCCTTTTTTAAAAAGTAGCCAGTATTGTTTTGTTTTTATCACCTCTGCCATTGAGAGTGGTTGAGCTGAAGCGCATCATATGAAAAGCAAAGGAGAACTGTCTTGAAGGATACAAGAGAGCATTTGATTGGTCAGAAGATTTTATGAGAAACTGAAGTATGAGGTGATGTGAATAAAATCGTTGATTCATGTAGACGGAAGTGACAAACTACAATGACCTTTTATCGGTTTCAGATCTCCTAAATGTGTATTTAATCACTGTTCTGAAACAGACCAACATATACACTTTATTAGGTACACCTGTCCAACTTCTCGTTAACGCAAATTTCTAATCAGACAATCACATGGCAGCAACTCAAGCAACTTGGACATGTCGACATGACCAAGACGATCTGTTGCAGTTCAAACCGAGCATCAGAATGGGGAAGAAAGGTGATTTAAGTGACTTCGAATGTGGCATGGTTGTTGGTGCCAGAAGGGCTGGTCTGAGTATTTCAGAAACTGCTGATCTACTGGGATTTTCACGCACAACCATCTCTAGGGTTTACAGAGAATGGTACAAGACAGAGAAAATATCTCTTGAGGGGCAGTTCTGTGGGCGCAAATGACTTGTTGATGCCAGAGGTCAGAGGAGAATGGCCAGACTGGTTCCAGCTGATAGAAAGGTGACGGTAACTCCAATAACCACTCGTTACAATTGAGGTATGAAGAAGAGCATCTCTGAATGCTCAACACATCCAACCTGGAGGCCGATGGGCTACAGCAGCAGAGGACCTCACCACTAAGAACAGGAAACTAAGGCTACAACTCGCACAGACTCCCCAAAATTGGACAATAGAAGATTGGAAAAACGTTGCCTGGTCTGATGAGTCTCGATTTCTGCTGCGACATTCGGATGTTAGGGTCAGAATTTGGCATCAACAACATGAAAGCGTGGATCCATCCTGCCCTGTATCAATGGTTCAGGCTGGTGGTGGTGGTGTATTGGGGGATATTTTCTTGGCACACTTTGGGCCCCATTAGTACCAACTGAGCATCATGTCAATGCCACAGCCTACCTGAGTATTGTTGCTGACCATGTCCATCCCTTTATGACCACAGTGTACCCATCTTCTGATGGCTACCTCCAGCAGGATAACGCACCATGTCATAAAGCGCAAACCATCTCAGACTGGTTTCTTGAACATGATAATGAGTTCACTGTACTCAAATGGCCTCCACAGTCACCAGAGCTCAATCCAATAGAGCACCTTTGGGAAGTGGTTGAACGGGAGATTCACATCATGGATGTGCAGCCGACAAATCCAAGTAGGTATTGCTGCAGCCCGGAGACCTCCAAGTGGGAGGGACTTAAACCGCAAGTAGGTTGGGTTTAACCAAGTAAGTAGGTTACTGGGAGGTTGTGTTTAGGGTTGGGTTTAGGTGAAGACGTTAATAAAACACAACATGTTACTGTGAGGTTGGGTTTAGGTGTAGACATTAATAAAACACAATATTGGACTCCGTGTCATGTACAACACATTAAATAAATAAAAATTCCAGGTTTGTACAGCCCACTTGGAGCTCGAAGGCCCACCCACTTGGAGCTGGCTCCGACCTCCGTTTATACCCTTCTTGACAAATCTGCAGCAACTGCGTGACGCTATCATGTCAATATGGAGCAAAATCTCTAAGGAATATTTCCAGTACCTTGTTGAATCTATGCCTTGAGGGATTAAGGCAGTTCTGAAGGCAAAAGGGGGTCAAACTTGGTACTAGTAAGGTGTACCTAATAAAATGGCCGGTGAGTGTAGATATCCGTAAAACGAACAGACTGAAACTAACATCTAAAAAATTCTTGTTTCAGTTTCACGAGACCTTTAGTGCTCACAGCATCACTGAATCTGCAAACGCTCTTTCCAGATTATTCTGAGAGTGCATTTCTGAACCGCCTCAGACTCGGTTCCTCTGGTGGTTTGGCCGTCAAACATCGCCATGTCCGTATTTGTGTATGTACTGTACGCGTGTGTTTTGGTTTCCATGGCCACTCGCTGTATTTTTCCAATTGTTTGGCCCTGGACCGCAGCTGGGAAAAGATGGAGCTTGTTGACACATTTCACCATTTGGGGGAATCTGACACAGAGCTGAACGTGACGCACAATAGAGAAGAAGGGAAATGATGATCGAATGAAACGGACAGGTGCTGAGTCACACTGAAATAAGTCCACACTGAAAGAAACACATTTTTTTTTAGCAATGCAAATACCAAACCCTTGTTTCACACACAGATGTCTGACTTTTTTTCTCTCTCCTCAAGTTGTCTGAAAAGAAACAGGGTTTGTTTCTCCATGAAGAATGTAGCGAGCTGTGGTTTTCTGTGGAGTCTCTCTGGTTTATGGTACTTGAGTAAAATGTTAATAAATAGATTGTTTTGTTTTGATAAAGCTTTAATAATATTTCTTCTGGGGCGGCACAGCGGCTCAGTGGTTAGCACTGTCGCCTCACAGCAAGAAGGTCACTGGTTCGAGTCCTGGCTGGACCAGTTGGCATTTCTGTGTGGAGTTTGGATGTTCTCCCCATGTTGACGTGGGTTTCCTCCGGGTGCTTCACTTTCCCCCACAGTACAAACACATGCGCTTTAGGTAAACTGAATGAACTAAATTGTTCGTAGTGTATGAGTGTGTGTGTGAATGTGAGTGTATAGGTGTTTCCTAGTACTGGGTTGCAGCTGGAAAGGCATCCGCTGTGTAAAACATATTCTGGAATAGTTAGCGGTTCATTCTGCTGTGGTCACCCCTGAAATAGAGACTAAGGAAAATGAATGAATAAGACTATCGTTACCAGTCAGAACAAATCAGCAAAATCCATCGTAGACATTTACGTCTACAAACTTGGTTGGTAAAAAAGGTGCATAACCAACAGGAACCAACCAACAGTATCTGAGGTTTTCCCTAAAATTACTAAGTACAAGCGTGAAAGCGAAAGATTGAAGCAGAGTACTGACGCTGTGACACATTTCCTGATAGATTCAAAAGACCGAAGAGTCATTAGATAGAGACAAAATTAATTAAACATCACATTTAACAACTATAGTGAAACGCCATCCAGCGGTACATCCTTGGTAAACTGTCTGACGTGCACTGCTCTCTGGGGTTTTGTGCTTAAAGCACCCGCTGACTGCCTGGAGCTCAGACGTGCACATATGCTAGAGCGCATGACAGAGTTTGTGTCTGTGTGTGCATAGTCATGTGATGTGCATTTTCAGCAGTATAGTGTGGACAGAGGGCTGTTCAGAAATGCTAGCTGTGGATGTGGATCGTTTTCGTTCTAAAATACCATTCTAAAACTGAGGCGTATTAGTGTAAACGGGGCCTAAGTGTGTATTTTTTGCGAGTGGGTTGATACTGCAGCAGGGCCGGGGCGGAGGATTGTGATGCCGGCTCAGCATCTTGATGTCCATCGGCCTAATATATAGTGAAATAAACTAAAATATATAGTGAAAAAAGCTAAAATATCACCATTCATTCACACATAATGGAGATTTAAACCCAATTGACTTCAATAAATATAACTATGCTATCCTTATACATGAGCGCTTGAAACTGTTGTTTATTTGTAAGTCACTGTAAGTCCTCTTTTTAGCCACACGCACTTATATAAGATCCACAAAGTCCATGACACAGTTCGAACAATACCTTTATTTATATTTCTTTTCTTTTTTTATGCAGTTATATGCAAAGCCGTAAACAAATGTCATATATTTGTTTCAAATCGTGTACATTTGGTGTGTAAGAGCCGAGAAATCATAGATGTTACGTTACATGTTCAGCAACAAATCGACCAGGCTGTAGTCTACTTGCCTGTGAAATCAATTGGCAAAACTGAGAGGCGAATCATTCAGTAATGAAACACCTCGATGTTCCTTGGGAAGCACAAGTGTTCTCCTGTGATCGTTGGCAGTGTTCATATTATAATTATGAGATTCAGACCGGTAAAATGCATTCACATCATTATAACTTCTAAACCGTGAATTTACTGAGAGCTACAAGTTGAAACACATGATCACCGTATCACCTGATCGACATCAATTCATTTACGCTCTTTGTTTAGGCATCGAAAATGATGAAAAGTATTTGATTATTAAAGGATTACAATGTGTTTACTCAGTATGTAAGTCTGCATTTGTTTTCAGTGTACTTTTTTTCACTTGCCATTCAAAATGGACATGTAGGCTACTATCAATGAAATCTGGTACAAAATTTTCAACTCAACTCATGTTAAGCCCTGTTTGGAACAATATTATCATATTCTTCAAGCATTTAGATAAATGATAAAGTCTTAAAATGCCATCTTAATAGACAGCTGACTAAAATATTTACATTTAAGGCAGAGATTCCCAAAATTTTCAGCCTGTGACCCCAAAATAACAATGCCAGTGACTTGCAAGCCCCAATTTCCTATATAACTATAATTTCCCCAATTTCCTTATAACTATATAAACCTTGCACACAATGGGGCACACATAATAGGCCCAAGTCTATTCATCTTTTGATTTTAGAGACCGCCACGTGGAGACCATCCTCCATGTTCAGTTGTGGCCTGTATTTATTTATTATTATTATTTTTTTTAATTTTATTTAAAGTTTTTCACATTTTAAAGAACAAACCCCACCAAATCCCTCCCATGCCAGCAAATAATAATAAATAAATAAACATATGTAAAATGTAAATACATATGCACATCCACAACTATACAGATACTTGATCATATTCCTCCATGTTCGATCTTTGTCCAATCAAACATCTGCATGTGTACATTACATATACAGCATACATACATATGTGCATATATACATCATTAATAGAAAATAGCGGAAAAAAGTAATAAAATAAACAATAAATACATTTAAAAAGAAATTATATGCACATACACGTACATACCTAATGTAATGAATAAATAAATAAAAAAGAAATAATAATAATAATAATAATAATAATAATAATAAAAATATAAAAATAAATAAATAAAATAAAAAATATATAATAAAATAAATATTGAGGAAAAATGTTTTTTTGGATATGATTACCTATACATGCCCAGTTATTGTAAATTTGTATTTTGTACACATTGCTATGATTCATGATATCTTCCACATCACTCAGTTATCGTTGGTCAGTCTTCAGACATTCAAAAAAGGGCTTCCAAATTTATGAAAATTTGTTAGGTTTGCCTGCAATCTCATATCTGATTTTTTCCATGTGCAATACATTACAAAACTCTGTAAGCCATGTCTCAAATTTAGGTGTACACTGTTTGTTCCACATCAACAATATGACCTTTTTTGCCATAGTCATTCCATATTGAACTGTCTGGATTTGATCCAAACTACAGTTTTCAAAGGAAGGAGCCCACCCTAATAGTGCCTGTATTTATTTTTGATGTACGTGAGTGCCATAAAGGCAGGGGGTGTAGCGGGCATTTTAAAAGTGGGGGGGACAGCTGTATGAAATCCAAAAGTTTACGTTTATATAATAACTAATCACCTGTTTATAAATGGTCTTGTTTCTGAAAGCAAGGGGGACGCATCCTCCCCGTCACCCACTGTTGCTACGCCCCTGCAAAAAGGTATCAGAAAGTTTAAACTGGTGCCATAAAATCAATGTGCTGTATCTTTAATATAACATAAATCATCCTAGTTTTTTTTTACATAACTATTAACTACTATTTTATTTCGTCAGTAAGTTATGGATAAAATATGGTAATTCTAATAGTTTAATTAAATGAATTCAATTTTTGGAAATCACCAAGCGACCCCCTTCGTTGTCCCAGTTTGGGAAACTCTGATTTAAGGTGCGATATGATAAAAATATGGATATATCTAGGCATAGATGATTAATAAGAGTTAATAAAATGGCCACTCTGTGAGCCTCAAACACCATAGTTTCCACATTCACATGTATCCCTGTGAGTGTAAAATCCCAGTGAAATACAGGCCAATCCAAACAAAACACTGACTTTAACATGAGATCATTAATATGAATGCCACAACATTTCCTAGTACGATTACAAAATGGCATATTTTCCTTTATATTTAGGTTTATCTGAGTTTGCATAATACTTACTATGAATGTGGGACTCTTATTTTAAAAATAAGCTGTGATCATGTGGGCAGCCATGGATGTTCACAGCTAGTCAGGACGTAAAATGCTGGATATATAGATTATGAATTTATTCAGCACCCCTGAAGAGGCTTAAGGTCTGTTTAACTGTATCCTTTGTTAGTTGAACATGTACATTGTGATACATTTGTACGTTTGTATGAGGCAACAGACACATGTGCATGTTTGTAACGAGTACAAACACATTATATAAGTGCTTAATGCATGTTTATGCACTGTGTCATATCTCTCAGCTCCTACTGTTATTTGTCTGGAAAAAAAAAGGACAGCAAAAAACAACAAAAACTCATCTGTTTATGCATTCATTCTCACTTTTTTTGAGATACTGAATTTTTCATTTTCCTGAGCTGTAAGTTGTAACCCTTTTGAAGTATTTCATTTTGACTGCAGTTACACAATATAAAAAATACATTTATAAAAATAAAGACCTTATCCATGATATTCAAATGTATTGAGATGTGCCTGTATTTATAATACATCAGATGTTATGAATTATTATAGCAAGATGTTATGAACTATATATTTATAAAATCACCTTTTTTTTGGAAACTTTATTTAAGATTTTTCAATATTTTCTATAAATACTTTTATTATTTAATATTTTATGTATATTCAGAACAACTACTTCCCCAACAATTGAACCCCTTATAAATTAAGGAATAAGAAAAATAATACAAAATAAAAAGTGCTGCCATCATAATTACTTTTCAGAGGATACATTTGTACATCAAGTTACATTGTTACATCGTAGTTACCTCAGATTACGTTGGTGATAAGTTAATTAGCCTCTAAACGTACATATCTAAATATGTTGTAATGCTTTTCCACATCTTCAGAATAATATCTGCTTCGTTTGTAGACATGCAGTCATTTCTTCCATTACATAGACCCGTTTAAGTCTCTGAATCCACTGAGTCACCTTTGGAGGACCTTCTACCATCCAATGTACTGTTATCATTGTACAACCAGTAATAATATCCTTAGTACAAATCTTGTTTCTTCATTAAACATTTCCTTGGACAGTGCTCCCAATACACACAACTGAACTGAATGGTATTCTAATATATTACCTATTTCTTTTAATATCAACAATTTTCAAAACTTGTTTATTACAAATTTTACTTAAAGAAACAACTTGGAGAATCACAAAACAAGTCTTTGAAAATTATTTTTTATTAAAAAAAAAAATCGGTACATATTATACATCAACCAAATTGACTGAATATGTGGAGGTGTAGCGTCCAGGGTCATACCTGCATGTGGAGCTGTGGATGAAGGTTTTCTCTATGTGTTATTGTGAAAAGCCCACAGAGAGAAGACCAGGCCCCTGTTCCTGCTGAACTGAGCCAGTCACAGCCGTCCACTGATTATCAGCACAGCAGGCACAGGAGACCAGCCCACCGAGGAGAACACACACCCACAGAGACAGAGAGAAAGAGAGATAGACACAAACACACACACACAGACAATACTAGATTGTTATAAATGAATCCTGACACATTGTTTGTTAAATATACTGCATATTACTATCATTGTGTTAGTAAATTGTATTAATGTTATTACTTTTTATTATTACTACCTAGCGAGAGAGAGAGAGACTGAAGAAAAGAAGATGCACCTCGCATGAACCCAATGCTAACATACAGACAGAGGATTAAACCATCACAATAACCTTCACTATTCATTTATTTCATTAACAATTAGCATTAAATAAACATTTAAATTAACATTTATTAATATTATTACTATTATATTAATTCATATAATAATAATTGATATTAATTAACATTTATTAATATTATATTAATTACTATAATAAATAATATTAATTAACATTTATTAATATTATTACTATTATATTATTTATATAATAATTGATATTAATTAACATTCATTAATATCATTACTGTTATATTAATTACTATAATAACAATTCATAT
>CAIGQQ010006944.1:511455-530221 GCA_903798035.1 Danio albolineatus
GATGGATGGATGGATGGATGGATGGGTGGGTGGGTGGGTGGGTGGGTAGATAGATAGATAGATAGATAGATAGATAGATAGATAGATAGATAGATAGATACATACATACATACATACATACATACATACATACATACATACATACCCTAGCAACAAGAGCACATATTAACAACCAGTCAAGACACCTTAACAACAACACAACACCATAGTAACTGCACAGTAGTGCATTAAAATGTTGTTCGGGTCACTTGTCAATCAATGTAAAGGGGGCCCTAGCAACAACAGAACACACTAATAACCAGGCACCTTAGTAACCATACAACACACCAATGGCTAGTCAAAATATCAAAGCAACGACACATCAAAGCCTTAGCAATGGTCTGAAATAGCATAGCAACCACACAATGCATCGAGAAGTTGTAAAAAAACAGCCTTACATCTACACAGCAATGAACTACTGTAGCAACCACGCAGCATGCTAACAACTGGCCAAAACAGCCAAGGAAACAAAATACCCTAGCAACCACACAAAATGCCTACAATTAGTCAGAACTCCTTAGCAACTGCACAACAATTCCCTAGTAACCAAACACACCCTTATGGAGGCAAATTTTGCTGAGAAAATAGATTGTTTCTATATATAAAAGGTGATTAGTGTACATGTAAAGACAAGTTTCAACACTTAAGCTGTTTGACCTACATATTACTTACATTTGTTCAGGTAAACGTGTACAGTGTAGGGTATTAGGTACTTTATATGTAATACTATACTATACTATACTATACTTAGGTAAGAAATATTATCAACAAATATTATAGTTTAAATTTAGCTAGGTTTAGGTTTAGCCAGGTCTGTTTTGCTTATTAATGACATCAAATGTTATATCTAAAGTTTTAAAATGTTATGGGTAAAGGGAAGCCACTCATCTGAATGTGTAGGACTAAATAAATCCCTTACATTTACACAATGTTGCATGAGTTTACAGGATTTTGTCGGGAAAGGCTGTAAAACTGCATGGAAAGAGCAGGTATTTTAACGTTGCTTTAGGGGCCACTGCTAATCCACAACACACACTGAATATACACACACACACACACACACACACACACACACACATAGCAGTAAAGCCCAATCTGGGTGCATTTGAGTTTTCATTCCGGCTAGTCATATGGGTTTGCCCTCAATGTCTCAGTTTCTCTCTCACTCACTCACTCCCTCCCTCCCTTTTTTTTTTTTTTTTGCTCTGGTATTTATGTTGCCACGGCAACATGAAACACAAACATTGTGGCGGCAGACAGGAAGTGCGTTTTGAACCACAATGGCGTCACTGTGGCTGCTGCAGTGTAGCTCTCGGACTGCTCGTGTAGTCTTCATGATATTATCCGGTACTGTTACGCATGCCGCTCGCAGACATTAATAGTATTGATTTTCCAGCTGCCCGGCTCACTTCTGCACTGATTCCTCTTTATGTCGGTCATTATGTGTATAATCAGAGTGTGAGTTATAGTCTTGGTACTTCAGTGTAATTTGCAGCAGATTTTCTCATGTGTGTGTGGGCCTATTGCAGTGTGTTACATCAGATTCGTACTACTGTTTATACATCGCCGTTTTTCCTCTCTGCTTTATGGTGGTGTCTAAATATACCCCACTGAAATAAACTCTCAACGGGACCTCCCTCTCCTCCGTTTAGACCACTTTTCCCTCTCTTTGCTCTCTTCTCTGAGACTGTCATGTCTTTGTTTCCTTGTTTAGCGGTGACAGTTTTGACAGACAAGTATTGTCTTGTCAGATGATAAAGATCTTTCATGCAGTTTGATAGTGAGAGTTTCTGCATTGCAGTTGCACTCAAGGAACTGCTGAAAGTTTCTTGTTGGAGTTTTTTTTTTTTAGCCATAGCCCAGCAGATAATGCACATTGGTCAAAGATGAGACGTGTCATTTTGGTATTAGCATCTAATTAAATTTACATTCAAGAGTTCACACTTAGCTGATGATTTATTATAAAGCTTGTTTGGCATGGTGTCCCGGGAGAGAGCCCTGAGCTCATAAGATCCTCGAGCCCGGGGCACCCTCCCGTTTGCAAGGCGAGAGGAGAGTTTGAGCTCGGGTAGATCTCGAGAACTCCCCTGCGGGTAGCTAATGAACAGATAGTGATTGCTATGAAAAGATAACTACTTACTAGGAGCATGTCTATAGTGTCGATTCGGATTAGTCAATTAACTTAAGTTGCATGTTTTTGGACAGTGGGAGGAAACCGGGGAACCCGGGGGAAACCCACGTGAGCACGGGGAGAACGTGACTTGGTAGGGACTAGAACCAGTGACATGCTTGCTGTGCTGCTACAATGCTAACCTCTGGGCCACCGTGCCACCCATCTAGTAAAGGAGGAGGAGTAGGGGTGGAAGGGGGGATTCTTCAAAACAAGATGGCTGTGATATGGAACTTAGGCTATATATAGTGGCTTAGGAATCGTCTGATTGGTGAATCATGAATTGAATAATGCGGGACCAGCCGCAAGCAATCATCTGCACGTGAACCTCTCGAAATTAGTTTATAAATAAATTTCACAAAGTGATCTGGTATGCATAGAAAGCACATTACAAGAGTTCACACTTCGCTAATGATTGATAATAAAGCATGTTTGGCATAGCTCAAAAGATCCTCGAGCCCGGGACTCCCTCCCGTTTGTTGGGCGAGAGGGGAGTTTGAGCTCAGGTAGATCTCAAGAACCTCCCCCCTCTGATAAGGCAAAAAACAGGGGGAATTAAGGATTGCTATGAAGATGTGCTATTGATTAAAGTTCATTTATGGTGCCTATTTGATCCAGTCAAATTACTTATGTGGCATGTCTTTGGACTGTGGGAGTAAACCGGAAGACCTGGGGGAAAACCCACGCGAGCACGGGGAGAACATGAACTACACACAGAAATGTCAACAGGCCGGGTAAAGACCCGAACCAGAGACATTCTTGCTGTGAGGAAACAGTGCTAACCACTGGGCCACCATGCCGCCCTATAGAGAAAAAAAGAGGGGAAGGAGGAGTGGAAGAGGGGATTCTTGAAGACGAATTTGACTAAGGTAAGACTGGGCATTTATAGTAAGTTAGAAATCTGGTTAATCATACGTTAGTTAATGCGGGACCAGCCGTGTCAATCATAAGCATGTGATCCTTTCGAAATTAATTAATGAATTATCTTAACAAAGTGTCTACTTTAATGTTTCTTTTAACTTTGAACCGCATACTTTCAATTCAACTGAATTCATGTTTAATTCTATAGCGCTTTTACAATGTAGATTGTGTCAAAGCAGCTTAACATAGAAGTTCAAGTAAACCTAAACTGTGTCAGTCCAGTTCAGTTTAGTTTAGTTTAGTTCAGTGTGGTTTAATTTTCACTGTTGAAAGTCCAAACACTGAAGAGCAAATCCATTGATGCGCAGCTCCACAAGTCCAAAACCAAGCAAGCCAATGGAGAGGAACAGACTTGACGAAAGTGAAGTAAAAAAAACCTTGAGAGAAACCAGGCTCAGTTGGGCACGACCATTTCTTTTCTGGCCAAACTTCCTGTGCAGAGCTGCAGTCTAGGTGCCAGATACTTCAACACCTTGATGGTGACACAGGTTTGACTTGTTTGAAAATGTTTACCCAAAATGAAAATTTTGGTCATCATATCCTCACTTTTTATGTGATGTATTAGTTGGACAGCAACTGAAATCATCAACAGTCACAGACAGTCATACAACACTGTTTCCCCACAAAAAGCTAAAATTATAAGCCAAGAAAGACTAAATAAATAAAACATGAAAAGGTTGAAATATGACATTCAAAAGAGCATCATAGAACATTGTGGCCTCTTGTTGAAACACAAAATTGCAGGTTAGTCACTAAGTTAAGGAGGAGCCACGCTAAATTCATATTCGCTTTCAATTATATGCAAGAAAACACAGGAGGCTGGAAACACAGCTCAAGGGAAGAAGTTGTACATTTTGCTGCATACCAAAGTTCAGGTTTCAAGAGTTCGCCCTTAGATATGCTTAGCGTTTATAGCAGGTTTGGCATGCTGTCCCGGGAGAGAACCCTGAGCTCGGAGATATTTGAGCCCAGGGCTCCCGCCCAGTCAATAAGCATATAAGGGGATCCGAGATCAGATAGGTCTCGAAGGCTCCCCTTTTGAAAAGAGAGGAAAAAAGGAGGAGATGGGGTGGAAGGGGGATTCTTCCAAAAACGCAGATAGAGTGGTAGGGAAAGAACTGATCCATTTATAGTAAGCTTGGATCGCTCTGATTGGATAATTGCTGATTACAGATGATCAGCCAGGCGTGCTAATCATATCACAAGCTCCTCTCGAAATTAGTTTATGAAACTTCACTTAGTGAATTCCAAAAAAGAGAATGTGCTCACACTTCTAGTGTATTTGTATAATTAATCAATAGCCAATAAATACCCAATTAAATCAAGAATACCCAAATAGATCAAAAATCACATGCGGTTTTGTATTGATTAAATGAAAGACTAGGCTTGTATAAAAATCTAGCTGTACAGAAAAAGTCAGCACAGAAATGACTTTCTCGGCTGGTCTAGTCTGAAAAAAACAAACAAATAAAACATCTTGAAGAAAGTTGTCATCAAGTTTAATGACTTCTGTGAGATGATTTCGTAATCATGTGGTGATTAATCACGTTGAATCAACGAAAGCAGTAAAATCTTCTGTTTATAATGCAATGCTATGGGGATTCCCTGTGTTTCTTCTTTGTGAGTGTTTGGAGTTTTGCAGGAGAGTGCTCCCTGGCCTTCAAAGAAAATTTACAGCTGACCACACAACTGTGCTTCCCTCAGAAGATGTGCATGACAATCCCAGTGTTCGCTCAATTGTATTTGCACTTCGAAACAGAATAATCACCCAGCTCTAAACACATTTTCTGTCCATTTATACTCTCAAATTGCATTATTTTTACAACTTTTGAACAATTTAATTGATAATGCAATGTATTCATACATTCATTCATTTTCCTTTGGCTTAGTCTCTATTTCAGAAGTTACCACTGCGGAATGAACCGCCAACTATTCCAGCATATGTTTTACGCAGCGGATGCCTCTCCAGCCACATCCCAGTACTGGGAAACAGCCATACACACTCATTCACACACACACACACACTCATACACTATTGGCAATTTAGTTTATTCAGTTCACCAGTATACCAAGTGTGTTTGGACTGTGGGGAAACCGGAGCACCAGGAGGAAACTATCAAAACCCTTAAAAATCTTAATAAACATTAACTTTTTTAAACTGCAAAGTTACATTTTAAACATAAAAAAACAGAGATTGAGCACTCATAAGGAAATTCATTAGTCTGTTCAACTAATATCTAATGTTAAGTAAAGACTTAAGGTGCGTCCCAAATCTCATACTTCTGCACTATTCTACGACATTTTGTAGTATAAATAGTGTAAGTAGTGTGTTCACACTGAAAACTCTAAAAATAACAAGTGCACTTTAATTACCCGGATGATGCACTCATTCCACCGGTAATATGAAGTGTGAGATGATGACACTTCACGCACTCAACGACCGCAGCTTTGCTGACGTAACGAAAGGGGTGGAGTTATCAGGCGCACATGTTGGATAACTTTATTTATTTTGGATTGCGAAAGCAAAATTCTCCTACGAGAGTGGTTATAGCGCCTCCCGATGGTGAACGCGCTTATACTCATGCCAGGTATTATTTGGTATTTTGGTCATTTATTTCACTTATTTGGCGACCGTCAAACGTCATCTGGAAAACGGTTTGAACTTCCGCTTAGTCCGCTTAGCAGACTCTATGTTCAAATCTGATTGTAAGGAAATATATAATCAAACTGATTCTGGTCTAAACGATTCACAGTTTGCATGTTCCGATCTGGCTTATGTGCTTTTGCTTGACAGAACATCTGCATTGGTTTCTTTATCAATGATGTTGCGATAATATGTCTAAGCCAAAAACAAGGATTTGTAACTAGCATGTTGTCCTCGGAGTTAACAACGTTGAACTGAACTGAAGTCGATTTACTAGAACTTCATCTATGTTAAACTGCTTTGACACAATCTACATTGTGAAAAGCTCTATAGAAATAACGATTAATTGAATTATTTAGATTGTGATTGATTATTATGCCTTATGAGGTGCAGGCAGAAATATAGCAAGCAGAAATAAAGCTTTTTTTAATCTAGCTGCTGTTTTTACTGCTCTTAACATTCAAAGAGGAATGTGTCTGGACCACCCTGAATAGAGTATATTGTTATTATATTTTGACTTACACAACCTTGTTACTGTAACAACTTTCAACGTGTTTTCTACAAACAACGTCTGACGTGGCGTGAGAAAGTGGCCGAGGGTGCGTCTCAATCAGCTCCATAGCTCCCGTGCATTAGTAGGCCATGTGCACTAATTTCGGCACTAGTAAGTACAATAATAATGAGCTTTGTTCACTAGATATTGGCACTGAGTGTGACATGAGAATGTCCTTGTTGTATAACATCAAAACAGAGCTGATATTTTTCATGAA
This sequence comes from Danio albolineatus, assembly GCA_903798035.1. Taxonomy (NCBI): domain Eukaryota; kingdom Metazoa; phylum Chordata; class Actinopteri; order Cypriniformes; family Danionidae; genus Danio; species Danio albolineatus. The sequence continues at coordinate 518,000 of CAIGQQ010006944.1, forward strand.
TTACATTTACGAGGCTTTTAAAAGTATATTATAGCTAAACAGTGGCGGTGCTAGCTTGAATAACACCCAGGGCGAACCACCCCACCTCCTCCCTCAAGCTTATAAATAGTTGGTTTATAGAAGAATGATTCTAGAAGATTATTCATTCATTCATTTTCTTTTCGGCTTAGTCTCTTTATTAATCCGGGGTCGCCACAATGGAATGAACCGCCAACTTATCCAGCATTTTGTTTTTATGCAGCGCATGCCCTTCCAGCCACAACCCATCTCTGGGAAACATCCACACATTCTCATTCACACACACACACTACGGACAATTTAGCTTACCCAATTCACCTATACTGCATATCTTTGGACTGTGGGGGAAACTGGAGCACCCGGAGGAAACCCACGTGAACACGGGGAGAACATGCAAACTCCACACAGAAATGCCAACTGACCCAGCCGAGGCTCGAACCAGCGACCTTCTTGCTGTGAGGCGACAACACTCCCTACTGCGCCACCGTGTCGCCTCTAGAAGATTACATCTACTTAATATAGAAAAGGACCATTAAACATGTACATTCTAAAAAATGTTTGTTGTTTTACCCTAACTTTGGGTAAAATATGGACAAACCAAAATTGGAATTATTAAAAATATTTATAGTTATTATAAATAAAATAAAATAATAATAATAATTATTATTATTATACAATTATTACTATAAATAAATAACAGAAACCAATCCGAAATGTAACTGGAAAAGAATTAATTTTGACAATTGTATAATACACAAAATATATCTGTTTTAAAGAATTATCTGTTCATCTTAGACTTGACTTGACTTGAGAATTAATGTTATCAATGTTACCTCCCTTTGTGATTCTATATCCATACTTAGTCAAAATAAGATAATCATCATGTTAAATCAACTTCAGTTTTGCCAACTAGCAAAACTCGCTGCGAGCTCCTCGTGTCTTAGGTGACATAAAAGGCTGTTACTCTGGTTTCACAGCGCATGAGTGGCGCATATTTTATCGACGTGCATGTAAACAACCGGACTTCACACCAGGAGGAGCGTGGGAATGGTTCTCTGTGCGCATGTGTCAGTTTGCTTTCACCAGCGTTGTTTCAGTTGCACATAAAGAATAACAAGTTGTGCGTGCAAAAGATGGCAAATGTGAATGACCACTAGCGTCTTTATTCTGACATTACCACTCTTGGGATTAATACACTTGTATAAAGTCTGTCTAAATTTCCAGACGAAAAGAGGAAGAGGAAACATGTTCGCCAAAAGAAGGGGGATAATATATGAAACAATAATATTTAATACTAAAGCAATTGAGTCTATACACTCTCAGAAATAAAGGTACAGGAGCTGTCACTGGGGCAGTACCTTTTCAAAAGGTACATATTTGTACCTGAAGGGTCCTCAAAGGTACTTTTTAGGTACATTTAGGCACTAATCTGTACCATTGAGGTACCCCTGTGGACTCTTTGGATACATATACCTTTTCAAAAGGTACTGCCCTAGTGACAGCTCCTCTTCCTTTATTTCTGAGAGTGTACAGACTAGTCAAAATACCTGACTGGTTATACAGCATCAGCAGGATATAAAAGGAATTTATTTGCAAAAGTAAATAACTCAATTTTTAGTAATTTTGAGATATCATGTTTTTATGTTGTGCATTGTAGGAATCATATGGAAATTACATACTGAATGGAAATGACTAAAACTGGAGTTTTTTAGTTCAGAAATAATATACATTGAGTAGGCCTATTGAAGAGTTCAATTGTAAAAATTTTTTTTAAATGATTTAAAACCTAAACACTTAAAAATTTCATAAATCACCCTTTTAAAACATAAGAATGTTAAGAGGTCGAATAATCATTATACAGAGCTTATACCAATTTTACTGGCCACACAATGGGTGGAAACATTGAACAGGGCTTTCGGTATGCAATTTGTACAATAAATATACAAAATAAATAAAAAAAGAAACAAGTAAAAATGTATAGATATCTACTGATGTACAGTAAGAGAGGTGAACGAGGTGGCAGAAAATCTGCTAAAACTCGCTCAGAGAAAAGCTGTTTAGGGCTGTAACGATACACCAAACCCACGATTCGGTTCGTATCACGATTTTTGACCCACGATTCGATTCGTATCACGATTTTTTTCGTGAGAGGTGGGATTTTTTGTTTTTACAATATTTTTTATCAAATAACATTTGACAAATCTTTATAAACTGAACACCAAAGAACAAGATTAACCATGCAAATTATTAACTATATAAATAGCCAAATATAAAATAAATAAATAGACAAAGCTATAACACTTCTGTTTTTTTGTAACAAAATACTGTTGAAAAACAAACAGAACTAAACTCCATTGTGGAGATGATTCGAGCATGTTGAAAATTCTTTTTCAATCAAGTTCTCTTACATTTAAGAGATGTAAACTTTACCTGACAAATGTGGTAGCATGTGGAGGAAACACAACTAATTTATACAAAGCGCACAAGAATGAGGCTGCCAAAATGGCCAATGCAGTATGAAAAAATCGAGCGCAGAAGTCAGACGAACAGGTGCAGCCATCAATTAGTGATGCATTTAAGCGATGCACAAAATATAGGAGGGACAATGTGGTGGAACAAATGCACTGATGCAGTAACCAAGAATCTCTGCGAAAAAAATAGTGTCTTTCAATACTTTTTTTTTCTTTCGGAGACCTCGTAACCACACCCGAAAGCTATAATGAATTGTCCGGACGTACATATTTCTCCAAAACAGCTATTCTACGAGCCTACAAACGTATCCGTGGTGAGCTGCAACAGCCCAATTCCACCACAGTCAAGTATTTTTCACTTACAACAGATGTGGTCGAGTACAGAAATGACACTTTACATGTCGCTAACTTTCCATTTCATTGACACGGAATGGACACTGGCGTCAAAATGCCTCCAAACTGAACCTAGCTGTGCCCAACACAATTGAGAAGATGGAGAAAGCCCGCACGGACCGTGCCCTTTCTGCTGTGAACTATTAAATTCTTATTTTCCCCAGAGCGGAACAAATTTTCACCGCACAGTTGGACAGGCACAAACAAAAATATAATTCATACATTTTTCTTGGACAAAATATCTTTTTGAAACGAATTTCGTTAGGTATAATTTGTATATTAATTGTGAGGTAGTTTTGGTTGGTCAGTTAACTACTAGATAAAAAAGAATAATGAATAACCTTTGCGGTGATGCGCTTCAAAACAAGCGCGCTAAATGCTTCAGCGCCAAAGTTGCCGTGAGATTGTGTTGGTTTGGTAAATAAAATAGCTTAAATAAAATTAAAGTTAAATATTCATAGTTTCAGAGAACCCCATATTAAAGTCGGGACATCTGGTGAACGCCCATCCCTCTCTGTGCAGCCAGATTAACAGTGTGAGCAAAGCATTTTATATGCGGAAAAAAAATATGCTGTATTATATGCTGTCACTAGCACTTACGGCATATTGTGTGGGTCTTGTCGAGCAATTGCCATCCTTTATCTCCACTGGGTAGCTGAAATGTTGCTATACTGCTGACTTATATGAAGAGGGAGGGTCCGCAATCTTGCCATGTTTCCTCACGTTCTTCTTCAACTTGCTCAACTTTCACAGGAAGGCGTTACATGATTGAAAAGTTAGTCACGGGTGTGTCGCGATTCTTCCTTATCAAATCGCGACACAGGATCGTGGATCTTAGTGTCGCGATTTCGGTTTCATATCGCTTATCGTTACAGCCCTAAAGCTGTTGCTATCAAATATAGTTTACTTCACATTTAACAGTGAAGAAATTGATCGAATAGGCCTATTCATTGAGGGTTTGAAACGAAGGTTCATGCTTTTAAAAGTATTTTGTAGTATTTTTAAAATACAGTATAACACAGTATTTTATTTTGACACATTTGTGGCTGCTGTATTTTGCAGTTTATTTTGATACACATAAAAATGAGTTTTTTTTTATTTCAATGTATTTTGCCTATCCCTGAATGTTAGAAGGAAAATACACATATTTACCTAAAATCAATGAATTATGTGGGTTTTATTTCAAAGTTATTAAATTGCAATAATTTAATGGTCAAAATGACAGCCTCTGTAGTTAGTGTAACAACGGCTGCTGACCACTGAAGAAGAGAGCTGATTGAGCTGCAGCCATAGTGAATGTAGCTTGAAATACATTTGCAAAAACTATCACCTATGTTATTTTTTTGGCATTCACACTTGCTAAATATGATCAAACATCAAATGGGTCATGCACAAAACTTGTAGTCTGAACAAGGCTGCTTGGAAATTTCTAGCACACATTCCTGTCCTCGTGCCTGAGGGCCAAATCTGAGGGCATTCAGCCCTAGTACTCACACTCCATCCAGCTGATCACAAACTCCCAGACCCTACAGCTGTTTCAGTCTAACCAACCACCACCCTAGCAACCATTCTCAACACCCAACTGAATGACCAAGACAAACCATGGCAACACCCTGACATAATATGGTGAGTTTAATGCATGCATTCACATTTTCCTCATAAAAGTAAAAGTTCAATAGTTATAGTCGATGTTGCGTGATCACATAAATCTTGACTTGAGCAATAAATTAAAATCCTCTAATAGTGTGAATGTGAAATGAGACTAAATGATTTCAGAAATGAGGAAATGAAAGCAACAGCACTTCCTCCATATGAGCTCATTTGAATGAGATCATTCACTGACACAATGACACACTGCCGTTCTCAGGCATCCCTATAAATAAATGCACATCTAATAAACTCCCTTCTTTAATGCATCTCCCAACATGCACGTTCCCTGTCTCATTCTCACAGTGATGCCCTTCTGCTGCCACTCTTTCATGGGAAATGTCCTTATACCTCACCCAACCTCCACAGTCTGATAAATGTGAGCCCTTGAATCCATTACCAAGCAAACAGTCGATATAATTACTATGCCACTGCTGCAGTCCATTATGCATGCTTTAAAATCTAAGCAGCAACATACACAACTGCAGTAAGGATGCACAGGATGTGCGATGACAAAAACCACAGCAGAGACAGCAGTAAAATGGAAGGGGTTATGGACTATGTCAAGTTTATCACAATAATAATGATATCAATTACATCACAGAGAGACAAAAAACTATAAAAGTCCTGTATCTTTATAGAGAAGTGTTATTTTTGCCTTTTTTCAAACAAAAAACACAGTGTTGTGAAAACACGTGTAATGTAAAAAATGTTTCGTGCCTACTAGACACTAGAGGACACCCTTGGGCATAAACTCCACGTACGCATCACAAAAGTAGAGACATCCAGTGGTGGAAAGAGTACTGAAAAATCATACTTAAGTAAAAGTACCATTACTTGCCAAACAATGTAGTGCAAGTAGAGTAAAAGTATCTGTAGTAAATATTACTAGGGAGTATTACGCTGTAAAAAAGTTGATGCGTTTACGGAATGTTACGTTTACACCTCCCTGCACAAACAACATGTAGTGCAATTTAGGGATCTTCCTATTTTTGTTTGTTCCTTCCAACCTTCCTTCATTCATTCGTTTGTTCCCTCCTTCCTTCGTTCACTCGTTCGTTCATATTTTTGTTAAGTCCTTTCGTTTATTCATTTGTTTGTTCGTTCCTTCCTTCCTTCCTTAGTTTTTTCAGTCCTTACTTGAATTCTTCCTTCATTCGTTTGGTCCTTCCTTCTTTCCTCCCTTCATTTGTTCACTCCTTCTTTCTTTCATATTTTTGTTCCTTCATTAGGTCCTTTGTTCATTCGTTCATTCCTTCTTTTCTTTCACTTGTTCAGTCCTTCCTTGAATCCTGCCTTTATTTATTTGGTTTTTCAATCCTTTCTTCCCTTGCTTGTTCGGTCCTTCCTTTTATTTGGCCCTTCCTTCCATTCTTCATTCGTTCCATTTAGTGATTGTTTAAGGCTGTTTGGTGATTTCAGTCATCATACAGTCGACATCCATCATTTGCAGTGACATGCAGTCTATAAAAAGTCTCTAGATCATTGCGTGTAAAGATTTTGGACATCTTCTTGGACATTTTTAATGTTTCCAAAAGGTTTGCTGCATTTATAACGCGCCCATGTCTTGAGGTTGTTCAGTATGATGTGATTTACTCTCTATTTGTGATTTAATTGGACAGGAATCACAGGACTGATCTTTCTATTTTAGACAATGACCATAGACAAGAAAGAAATAAAGTAGTGACTGCAGGTTGAAGGAAAGTAATGGAGTAAAAGTACCAATACTGCACTAAACATGAACTCAAGGGAAAGTAAAAGTTCACATTTTTAAAACAACTCAGTAAATTACAATTCCTAAGAAAAACTACTCAATTACAGTAGTTTGAGTATTTGTAATTAGTTACTTTACACCACTGGAGACATCAACAACTGCTGCAGCTGAGGAAAACAGAAAATATGCTGCATTCAAATTAGGGCTGGGAGATAAATCGATTTTATTAATTAACTCGAGTGTGAAGTTCACGTCGATTTGTTTAAATGAAAATTGTTTTTCACCCTAACACGTGACGCTCGCCTCTAGGCTCCCGTAGTTCCCCCCGCATTTGCCATAGAAGAAGAGCAAGAAGAGGAGATCTTGGAGAAATGTTGGGCTCTTTGAAATTAAATGAAAAGCAACATAAATGCACAAACAAACAGTAAAATTCAGGGCTCGCAGTCAAGCATTTCTCACAGTGAGAAGTAATGAATAAGACAATTAATGGAGAAGATGCGCATTTGAAAGGAACTGTTACCCATAGATATACACACTGTAAAAATCTATGACTGTTACCGATCTGATCTAATGTTGGAATCCAACTTTTCTGTTTCCAGATAAATGACGGGACCCAGCTGCAAACGCGTTCATTACTGAAAATATCAACACTGACAAAACTCGCTCAGTGCACTAGACTAATCTACCAGATGCAGCGACCCCACGCAAATAAAAGCAATAAAATGCAACCCACTAGCTTAATGCAAGTAGTTTTTTTCCTGAACTGATATAACACAAAATAAAAATGAATAAACATCTGAATGTATGTTCATTGAAAAAAACAAAACAAACAATTAATCTTGAAAAATTACCCCATTTTAACCATTACTTTCACTGTAATTATATAAAATGGTTTAGTTTAAAAATCAGGGATTTTTTTTATTTAAAAGGCCATATCGCCCAGCCATAATTCAAATCCTGACATTTTATAAAAAATGTATTCACTCTCAGCGTCATTTAAACCTTGTTATTATATTTCATTCTGTCTCATTCAAAAAATTTTATAAATATATTTAAATAAATAAATAGTGTGCTTCTGCTAAGTGAGAACGGTTTGTAATAGTGCCATGCCATACCTTAATTGCAATAAGGATTGGCTGTTAGAACCATTCGACATGATAGTGTAAAATCGGCTAAAGTATGTCAGCGAATCTCTGGTTTAAAGCAGGTGCATACACAAAACAAATGCTACTGTAGTACATTAATTCACTACTCAGACCGATTGCATGTTTTATCCGTATCACAATAAGACTCATTATTATGATTAAGATATTTTTTTTATCAGTGTATTGCAAAGCAAAGGTTAAGATATCACCTATATCTCCCTGTTAATCCACAAATATATAAACAAATTCATTAATTAAAATTTGACCACTGCATACCAAGCAAACGGGGTCGAACAACATTAAAAACTGTGCAATACAGTCCTTTAAAGTGATGGACAAATACAATAAAAAATGGCCACTTTTTTATTGTCACAAACCTGTTCAAGTTTCTTTCTTCTGCTGAACACAAAATAAGATATTTAGTAAAATACTAAAAAACCTGTAACCATTGACTTCTATATTATTTGTTTTTCCTACAATGAAAGTCAATGGTTACAGGTTTCTAACATTTTTCAAAACAACTTATTTTGTGTTTAAGAGATACAAAGGAACTTGTAAAAGTTTGAAACCACTTGAGGGTGAGTAAACAGTGAATAGATTTCCATTTTTGGGTGAACTTTCCCTTTAAACTATTAGGAAATGGGACATAGACAGTTAAAATTTGATGAGCTTTACAAGAACAGCTTTTATTCATTCATCTCATTTCATTCCTTTTCCTTCGGCTTAGGGCCTTATTTATCAGGGGTCACCACAGCAGAATGAACCGCAAACTATTCTGGCATATGTTTTACACAGCGGATGCCCTTCCAGCCAAAATTTAGTAATGTAAAACACCCATACACTGTCATTAACACACACATACATATACACACACTTATACACTACGGCCAATTTAGATTATTCAATTCACCTACTGTATAGTGCACTTTTGGACTGTGGGGGAAACCGAAGCACCCCGAAGAAACCCACACGAACACTGGGAGAACATGTAAACTCCACTGAATGCCAACTGGCCCAGCTGGGACTCGAACTAGTGACCTTCTTGCTGTGAGGTGACAGTTCTCTGACTATTGTATATTGAATATTTTTATTTTATTTGATAATAGCTAAGTTGTGACCACAAGGTCTATTTTGGGATGGGCTTGTTAATGAGATAAACGGTTGATTCTGTACAGATATACAGTATTCAATTATGTAATTTGCTTAAGAATCATAATAAAACTGTTAATCTTGAAACATTGTGAAATATAATAGAGATTAGGATCTGGCAACTTGCAAGCAATCTTTAGTTTTCAATAATACAGACATTAACAGAATGTACTGGAGATTTTCTGCTAAAGCATACCGATCAATTCTTACCATTTTCACGACTAATTTTCTGTTCTCTCTGAAGCCGATTATTAAGGCCTACTGACATCATCTATTTGGCAGAGCATTTGGCAACGCGCAGTGCTGGTTTCGGTTGAATTTGACAGAATTTCGGTCATATTGGCAGAGCGATTGCCATGAAGAAATCCAGTGAATTCCCAAAACACACAGCGCTGAGGTTGACCACCATGGTCCTATACTCTGGATCTCAGTCAGTCTGGTTTCATGCACTTCAACAGCTTGATTTCAGTTAGACTGCAATAATAATTCGCCTTAAAAATTCATGTAAACACTTTAGACAGCAGTCAGAGTACTTGTAGGGGAAGTTCAGCCAAAAATGAAAATTCTGTCATCGTTTACTCATGTCTCATTTTGGTCCAAAATATGGTCCTTTTGTTCTGCAAATGCGAAATGTGCAAAGCAAATAACGATCGACTTCTCATTTTAGAATGAAGAAGTCTGTCTGTATAAAAAATGATTAACAATGCTGTCATCATTGGGCAGCTGCAAAGTAAATAGAGAAAATTGCAATTAAGAAACAGTAGCTTATGTTTCCTGAAGGTGCCATGGGTCTGACAGCAAATGTACACCATATTTTAAGTACACAAATGCTAAAAGCTATTGTATATTTGCAATACTGCCCCAATGGCAGGGCATATTGTGACACTACGCTTTGTAAGTCGTGTGAACCCAATATCCCATTATATGTTTTTAAATTTATCTTAAATCTATGAGCATCTAAAGGGAAATTCTCCCAGGATTAAAGATAATGTTATCATTTCCTCACTCTCTACTTGTTTCAAACCGGTTTAAGTTTCTGTTGAAGACAAAATGAGACATTCTGAAACCTTTTGACTTCCATATTATGTTAGTTTTTCCTACTATAGATGTCAACGGTTACCGGTTTCAAACATTCTTCAAAATATCTTCTTTTGCGTTCAACAAAAAAAATAACCACATAAAGGTTTGGTACGACTTGAGGGTGAAAAAAATGTTCTTTTTTGGAGGTGAACTATCCATTTGAAAACAACAAAACTTGCATATATTAAAAAACAAGTGTGAATGCTAATAAAAAAGGGCTTTTTGCTCCACTACAATGGCAATGTGCAGTCGGCCAAAATTGAGTTAAAGCCTAAAATAAGCTTTTTGTGACATCTGTTCTGTCTTATAGCTTCAATTTAGTCCAATTTCAGAGATACAGATGTCGACATTGCAGTAACTACAAAATCCAAACACGTTTGAAAACGTTTTGTTCAGGTTCAGTGTTTGCAACCAATATGACCAAAACTGTCTGCATTATCTAGGGCAACCGGAGCCGGAAACACTTCCCAAAAGACATAATTTAAACGCCATCTGCGCTTATGTTAGTCTATTTTTTTTATTATTCCAGAGGTTTCCATAATCCTGGACCAGGCCGTATCCAAAGCAGCTGCTGTGGTGGTCATGGAGGAGTGGAGAGCATGAGACCGATCCCTGTAAGACCTCAGTGACAGACGGGTCCTTGCATTGTTTCTGAAGGGCAAACCTGTTCACCAGCCAGTGACCACCCCCACCTGCTGCTTCTCCACGATGGACGTCCAGCGTTCTCCAGCCTCTGGCGCCTAGACTGCAGCTCTGCACAAGACGTCTGGCCATAGGAGAAATGGTCGTGCCCAACTGAGCCTGGTTTCTCTTGAGTTTTTTTAATCTTTAACTTTCGCTAATTGGTAAAGTTTTTTCCTCGCCGCTGTCGCCACTGGCTTGCATGATTCGGGACTTGTAGGGCTGCACATCGATGGATTAATCTTCAGTGTTTGGACTTCCAGCAGTGAATATTAAACCACACTGAACTGAATTAACTAAACTTCAACACTGAAAACTGAACTGACACTGTTCCAATTTACTATAATCCATGTGAAGTTGCTTTGACACAATCTACATTATTAAAGCGCTGTAGAAATAAAGATGAATTGAATTGAACTGCACTTTGCCTTTGTAGGCCCGTTTACACCTAGTCACAATGAATTTAATGAACTCAATGATCTAAAGTGTTGATTTGTGAATTATTATATCTGCTAAACACAAAAATGTCAACACGGTGATACTAGTGCATATCACCATAAAATCTGATTTAAAATCTGATTCGAAAAAATTTATACCATCATACGATTAATACAAATAGTCTACACAACACCACTGCATCTTTTTCTGAGGGTTCATTTATAGCACAGAAACAAATAAACTAACAACTAAACAAGAACATTTGCATTTTTAAATTGGTTTTTATTTTTAGTCCATTTTTTTTTATTTTCTGTCGCTACATTCGACCAGGGCAATGTTTTGTGTTTGCACATCTTACATTAATTCTAATTCAAAAAAATAAACTGATAAAAATTATGATTAAGACATAACTTCTTCATATTAAAGATCATTGAATATGTTGTTAAACATGCCTAGTTTACTTTTTGGCAAATATAGAACTTTTTTTTATGTTTATATAAAAAATATGTATATTTTTGTAAATGATAATGAGCATGACTGTAAAAAAATCAGATTTTCCACATGTTAATTTTTAATTATCATTTTACTTAAGTTATTATTTTCAGTGACTTTTGTAAGGTTCGTTTTGTTTTAGTCTTCATTTATTATGAATAATTTATTTCATTTCAGTCCAACGAAAATGGGGTTTGACCCCTAAGTTTTAGTCTTAGTTTCAGTTTTCGTTTACAAAAATAACCTAGCAACCAAGGCTTGTGTTAGCCTACCACAAAAGCTGAAGGCCAGTTGTTCATAGTGAAACAGTGAAATTGCTGAACCTTTACGGCGTGACTCATAGAGCGAAATATTATTGTCACCTAAAGTCGAGTTGTTTGGCCAGTAAACTGAGGTGTGAAGCGGCAGGGTGTGACCGGTCCCTCCTCGCGGTCTCAAACTCATGCTCGGCCACTGACAGGCCAGTTTTCCCCCTTCTCTGTCGTCGAGCTCGTGTCCTTATTTGGCTCTGGTTGAGTGAATAGAGAACAGAGAGAGTTTCCTCCTGACTGTGACTCACTGGTGACTCACGCACATGCTAACAAAAACACTGCGTCGCCATGGAGACGCGAACCGCCTCCCGCCCTTCGGCCAGTCTGAGTTCCCGCCATTCACCACTGAGAGTCTGACAGGAGGAGCGCTTTAGAGAACATGGTGGTAATTTCTGCCACACACACGCACACACACACAAAACAAAACCACAAACTCATTCAGACTTGTTAGCCAATCACATTTCGTCAAAAACTTACTAAATATTTATTCCAATTTATATTTACCTGACTAACATTTACACAGTCTATCTATCTATCTATCTATCTATCTATCTATCTATCTATCTATCTATCTATCTATCTATCTATCTATCTATCTATCTGTCTGTCTGTCTGTCTGTCTGTCTGTCTGTCTGTCTGTCTGTCTGTCTGTCTGTCTGTCTGTCTGTCTGTCTGTCTGTCTG
>CAIGQQ010006944.1:537279-571315 GCA_903798035.1 Danio albolineatus
CTTGTCACTTAACAGAAATAATGTCCAGTATAGAATATAAAGTCATGCTGCAATGGAGAAAGAATGAATATTGGGTTGTATGACTCCCATGAGCTTGGAGGACTGCATCCATACATCTCTGCAATGACTCAAAAACTTATTATTAAAGTCATCTGGAATGGCAAAGAAAGCGTTCCTGCAGGACTCCCAGAGTCCTTAGGTTCATCTTCAATGCCTCCTCCTTCATCTTACCCCAAACATGCTCAATAATGTTCATATCTGGTAACTGGGCTGGCCAATCCTTGACCTTCTTTGCTTTCAGGAACTTTGATGTTCAGCTAGAAGTCAATTTATTATTTGTTACTCTTACAACTGGGATCGACGACAAGACTTTTGTCAGGTAGCGTACAGCTTGAAGGAAAATTACGAGAAATAATTAATAAGAACATAACTCTTGATTTACTGCAAGATTACGCATTTGAGTAAAGTGTACATGTTTTGTTTTAGTTCTGCAAACTAGCTTATTGATAATTTCTTTCAAATTTAAAATAAAAATGTTGTCATTTAGGGTATAAAACACGATGGCTGAGAGAGCTGCAATGTAACCAAACACGCAAATATAAAAAAACGCACATTGACCGTCACGTGAATGCTAATGCTTATAACACACACTGTAAAAACTAAAATAAAATCAGTAAATTAACATTTTTTCTTACTTTATGCGGTTTTGGGAGTTTAATCTCTCTTCCAATAACTTTTGATGTTGAAAAGGTTTACAACGTTATGGCTGTTATTGACATTTAAAGGTCCCGTGAAGTGCTTTGAAGTGAGCATTTTGTTTGAAATTTAACTTAATCTCAACTAAAACACGAAGAGAGTGTGGGACATTGAGTAGCCCCTCCCATTAAAAACAAAACATCCAATAGCGTTTTGTTTTATCACAGCTCTGCCAGCGAGTGGTTGAGCAAGTGCATCAAATGAAAGCAAATAAGAAGTGTCTTGATGAGGGCGGGGCATGTCAGATATTAGAGAGCATTTGATTGGTCAGAAGATTTGATGAGAAACTGAAGTATGAGGTGACGGGGAAAAAAAAAACGTTGATCTGTTTATGCGGAAATGACAAACTGAAAGCTTTGGATGTTTAGATCAGCTTTATATCGTATAATCGTGAATTTGATCAGTTTTGTAGCACACTAGCTTATAGATATCCTTAAACATACTGACATCTGAAATATGTTATTTTATTTTAATGGGACCTATAACTGATGTATTGCCTGGGTTGGCCTTGAAAATTGTGGTATTTAATTATGGTACTTTTTCCTGTTATTTTACAGACCTAATTCTCAATTCTTCAGTGAATTTCTTATACAACGTATTATTTCAAACTACTAAAATGTCGCTAAAAGTCACTTTGTTAAACTGCTCAGTTGAATTTAACATCAAAAGTCGACGGAGCAAAAATCAAGGTCCCATAGAGCAATTAAAAACCATAAATAAATGGAAAAAACCTGTGATCTCAAAAATTGGAACATGTTTAAAAGTGATTTTTTTTTAACAGTGCACTCGATTATTAAAATGTGCTGCAAATAGAGCAAACCATAACAGAAATGTCATTTTTGCTGCTTTCTGTTGAGAGTCAGCGGTGTTGTTTATTTATTTTAACGTTGTGGTCATAAGATTACCTCTTGTTTGTTTATTTTTAACCCCAAAAATCTGACAATTAAAGTTAAATTACCACCGACTCTAAACAGGAGGTGGTCAGGTTTGTCACTTTTTTTTTTGTGTCGCCTGACACACTTCTGTTGTGGTCTGCGCTGTTTACAGTGCGTTTCTGTCTTTGCATGTGTTGTGAGAATTTGTGTGTGTGTGTGCTACCAAACTAAACGTTTGCAATTTAATGAGCTTTTTTAAAGGGGAGCTATTATGCAAAAATCACTTTCATAAGGGGTTTAAACACAGTTGTGAGGCAGCAGTGTGTGAATACAGCTAACCTCTAATGTTAAAAATGGATTAACTCTATGTTTTATAATCACTCTTTATAAAAACAGTCTGCAGAAACATTTTGATTGACATTCTCACTTTGTACGTGTCATCAGAGAGTGAAAGCCCCGCCCATTAGTGAAGATCTCTCCCTCATTAGCATAGACAGCTCTAATTAGAAGCAGCCAACTGCCATTAGAGTTTTGAATCTGCCACTATGCTGACACATAAGCTGCGTCCCAAATCGCGTACTTATGCACTATTCTACGCTATTTTGTAGCATAAATAGTGTGAGTAGTGCGTTCACACTGAAAAGTCGGAAAATAATAAGTGCACTTTAATTACCTGGATGATGCACTCATTCCACTGGTAATATGAAGTGTGTACTGATGGACACTTCACGCACTCAACGACCGCAGCGGAAGGGGCGGAGCTATCGAGCGCACGTGTTGGATAACTTTATTTATTTTGAACTGTGAAAGCAAAATTATCCTACGAGAGTGATTATAGCGCCTCCCGATGGTGAATGCGGTTATATTCATGCCAGGTATTATTAGGTATTTTGGTCATTTATTTAATGAATTTGGCAACAGTCAAACGTCATCAGGGAAACGGTTTGAACTTCCGCTTAGTAAAAAAGCCATTAGTGCTCCATTTGGGACAGCACTACATACATATACTATGCTGTTGAGTGTGTAAGCGCATAAATACATAGTGCATAAGTGCATAGTGTATAGTGTGTCATTTGGGACGCAGCTATAGGGATTTGTAGATCCGCCCTCTTTAAAAAAAAATCTTATTTGAATTTAAAGCGACAGTCACTAATATTATACAATTTGTATCAAAGCCTAAAAGGGACAATTTCAAGGGGTTATGAACATTATTTGTGTGGTATTTTGAGCTGAAACTTCACACACACACACACGCACGCACGCACGCACGCACGCACGCACGCACGCACGCACGCACACACACACACACACACACACACACTCTAGGCACACCAGAGACTTATTTTATATTTTGTAAAAAGGGGCATAATAGGTCTTCCTTCAACTTGCAGCACATGTGCGCTCTCTCAGCCACCATAATAAATTGAAAAATGGTCAAAATAACAAAAAAGATATCATAAATTATATTTCGTAATATCAAAGATTTCCTATCACAACAAATGAAAACATTTGTTATTTAGACAGATTCATATTTCCTGTAAACTAAGCATGTCAAATCATCTGTAAATGTAATGTGTTTTTGTTTTAAATGTGAAAGAAGTGTTCTCAGTCCTTTATACCAACCCTGTTCCTGAGGGCACACCAACAGTACACATTTTCAACCTCTTCCTTATCAAACACACCTGAATCAACTCATCAGAACACTAAAAGATACTCCAAAGATACTCTAAAACCTGAAGTTAGTGTGTCTTGAAGCTAGTGTGATTGTTGGTGTGTCTCCGGGTACAGGGTTGGGAAGCGCTGCTTTACAGAATACAACAGGGGTGCTCAACCCTGTTCCTGGAGAGCCACCCTCCTGCAGATTTCAGTTGCAACCCTGATCAAACACACCTGAACCAATTAATTAGGACCTGAACAGCACTTGATAATTACAGGCAGGTGTGTTTGATATGGGTTGCAACTGAAATCTGCAGGAGGGTGGCTCTCCAGGAACAGGGTTGAGCACCCCTGGAATACAACAACTGTTAACATTTGACTCAAACCCATTCTTTTATAAGCAAAAGAGCATTAACAGCGCCCTCTGGTGAAGAAGAAGTGATGTGCAATTCTCTTTCTGGGTCACTCCGGTTTTGTCTTCTCAGCAATTCTACATCCAATAGTGGTTCATCCCTTCAAAACGATCCAAACGCAGGAGACGTCAGCTTGATTATAGGTTGTGTGTCTTTGGCAAAAGTACATTCGTCTGATAATCCACAGAAACACACACACGCTGTGTAAAATGAGCTTCTCTGTTTGGTCCTCCTAAATGGTTTTGTTCATAGAGCGTCGTGCATATAAAGCACTGTTATATGTAGTCTCATTTGGCTTTTGGTTTCCATTTATTGTGAAAGTACGATATTGAAGTGGCTGAATAAACAGCGTGAACATGAAATGACGCAGAAATCCTTCTGCTGACTCTCTTTCATCCCTTTATAAGACAGAAATCCTACTGAGTAACTTACATGATTTCCTCCAGGTCAGCTTTCTGAGATTTTTTAGCTTCAAGTTTTCCATTTTCTACAAAAATAGGAGCCTGTTTTGTTTTGTTTTTTTTTTCTTCAGGAAAAGCTCAAACAGGGGGAGTTTGGTTTTTGCAGATTCAGAAATTGCTGAAGATCTCGTGTTTCTTGTTCCAGTCCATCTGTGGCGCTCTCTTTCTGGCGCGTTTGGCGTGGGCTTTCTCTTTAGCCTCGGCCGCCGTGGGGCTCAGATTCAGACCTGTTTCTTCAAACGGGTCCAGGTGACTGCTCGAGTACTGCAACATACGAACACACATTTAAACGCATTATTCTGGGTTACATTAATTCTTTTATTTACGTGTACATGCATATAGAATCCATTTAATCCATAAATGTGTTTAATGTAGAGATATTTCCAGTGTTGGTTATAGATTTTTGGGATTGTTTTGCTATCCAGAACACATTTACTTTGGCAGAAGGCAGATTTAAGCAAATGTTTGACCATGATTAGTGGTTGTCAAACATATGCTTCGTAAATTAAAATAGGTCTTGTGCTAAATCTACTCCATTTTTGGTATTTTCAGTACAGACAGAAATTCAAAATATTACATTAATATTAAAACATCTGAATAGTGTTATCATATGTTAATATATGTTTTAAAATAAAAAATAAAATAAAAATGGATGAAACGCAAGATACATTAAATTGTTAAAAGTAAAATGTATCTCCACAAGCAAACTATTATCTCTATTTAAGTACCCTAATGGTGCGTTCGCATCAGACGCGGATGAAGCGTCAAGCGCTAGGGATTTGCATGTCAAGTCAATGCAAAGATGTGAATAGACATCTTGCAGTGCGATTGGCGCAAATGAGACAGCACGTATAATGCGAGTCGTGCTAATGAAGCGGTGTGAATTGATCGTTTTTGCGCATTTTACATGATTAATGTGCGAATTGCACGATTCAGAATTCTGTTTTGGAGAATCTAAACTTTAGCAGATATTCACAATGCGTTAACCAATCAGGAGCTTGCTCTTGTAGGGGTGTGATGATGACGTAGCGCTTGTTGTTGGTGTCTCGAGGGGAAATCCTCTTGCCGACACCGAACAACAGCTCATCATACTGGGCTTGGCTCAGTCTGAAGCACTGCTGAAAGCATCCATCATCCAGGTATAGTTTCTGGAGGAATTTCTGAACTCAGGACCAATACTGGTCTGTGGATCAATTGGTACCGGGCTGCACAAGAAATCATTAATAGTTTTCATTTTATTTATTAGTATATTATTTATTTATAAGTCTGAACGACCTTTTATTTTGAAAAGTCTTTTATTTTGAAAAATGACCGTATTCTCTTGCTTACATCGTGGTCACTTGAGCGCCCAAATTTAACCCACAAGCAGCAAAATGAGTAAGAAACAGACGTCATTGGAAAGTTTCTTTGCTAAGGGAAAAAGACCCAGTGTAGGACCCACAAACTTCCAAGGAATGGATCCGCACCCCATTTGTCAACAAATCAGGTGAATCCACCATGCCTTTTAGGGGGCGCTCGCATATTACATCTTTTCTAGAGTTCGCCTAAGTTCATTGTTTCCAATGGAGGAGCACACGAGTGGCGTGACGTGCTTGTGCCTTCCAGACGCACATAGTTGAATCAAAGACCATAGAATCACCATGACCATCATGATCCTAAGCTCTTGGGTTGAATGAATCCCGCGAGCGCACTGCGAGTCACATGACAAGAATTGGCCTATCAGCTTCAGCTTGTATGGAATACACACATTTCGGTAAGACTAATATCCCAGACACAGAACACCCAAACACTGCAGTGCTTTGTAATTTTCTCCATAAATAAAACTTGTATCAGAGTTACAGCAATGTTTTGTCAGTTTGTCATCCTCTGAGAAAACTTTGATGGTCAACCTACAACAAAACACAATTTATTCGCATATGCTGCGTCTAGTGTGAACACAGCATTAGACTTTCCTGAATAATCATTTCTGAATGTGTATTTAGGAACATTTTGACGTACAAATTAATGACAATTTTTGGATTGAGTCATTTATGAAGACAAAATAAGACAAACGTGTGCAGACCCAGGTTTAATATCTTGTTCACCTGTATGTTGTTGTCCTGACTGCTGCCGTCTGAGTGTGTGGATCGCGAAGACGTCCCGTTCACATGAGGGCTGGAAGAGCCGTTTGTTATAGACTCGTCAAAATCTGTTTTAAGAAAAACAATGCTCAGATTAGCAAGGTCATTTTAGTAAACAAAAACTAACGCGTCGTTTCGTTAACCAAACTAAAATAAACAATTCACACTGCATGGAAAAACTAAAACAGTCAATGAAAACTAACTGAAATGATTAAATAATTAACAAAAAGTAATTATCACTTTCAGAATTAATAAGCTTTTGTTCTGTGACAGAATTTCTGACCTGCTTTTTGTAAAAAAAATAAATAAATGCTGCGTTCCACACAATCAATTTATGTTGAGACAACATGAAGGAATTAAGTTAACTTATTCGTTTTCACAAATGTAAATGGATTGATCTTAAAATACTTAAGTTGTCCCCCAAAAAACCTCAGGAAATGTGTTGTTTTTTAGCTCATTTGAAATAAGCAGCTTGAACAAACAGCAAACATTGTTTTTTGAGTGCAGATGGAAACATCTTCTCTGTATAAACTTAAATGTTTAAATATACAAATAGAAGTGTGTCTGAATTCTTCATTTTTTTTTTACTCTTTAAAGTTGCATTTGGAAGGCTTTGGATTTTATTTTTATTAGCAAGAGTTTTCCACCAGAGAGTTCATGTGCGCTGTGCAAACGTGAAATGTTCGGAAATGTTCTGTTTACTCTGATAAGTGACGTTTTTAAACTCATTTTGAGAGGAGCATGAGATATGACTGATCGCGGCTGGCCTCTCATCAGTAATCAGTAGGGCCAGACAGAATCTGCTTCAACATTTTTTGCATATTTTGTTCGAAATCTGCAGATTCATGCGGAATTATTTTGGGAGTATCTTAACTAAAACCTTAATATATGAAATAAAAAGTAATAAATTTTTAACTTTTATTTAATGTTTACAATGCGAATCCAATAACATCCACTTTATTTGGTAAACAAAGCAAGTCTCTCATATAAAATCTCTACTTAAAGACAGAAAATACTACTTCTCAAACTGTATTGTAAATAAATCATGAATATTAGTCAGTATTATTACTGAAATTAATTTGAAAACTAAATAAACATAAATTTACACACATTTACACCTGTCAATAATCAGAATCAATGATGTGCTAAAAATCTGCAGAAATCTGCGGAATTCTGCGCACACAGATTCTGTGTGGGCCGAGTAATAATGCAATCAGATTGATTCAAGCTTAAAATAAATAGACTGATTTGCCCTACTACTTTATCTTCGTTTTGGAAGAATCCCCCTTCAACCCCATCTCCTCCTTATCCTCCCTTTTACCAGGGGAAGCTCTCGACACTTACAGTACCTGTTCTTGGACCCCTTTATTTGCTTATCAACCAGGTGGTAGCCCTGGGCTAAATTAGCACCGAGCTCAGGGTTCTCTCCTGGGGCAGCAAGCCAAACCTGCTAATAGTGTCAAGCATATCTAAGTGTCACCAACCCACCAGCAGTGTGCAGCATCCACTTGGATGATGCGACAGCAGCCAAAGGACAACGGCGCCAGTGCATTCACCACACACCAGCTATAGGGCGAGTGGAGAGGCAGTGATAAAGCCAATTCGGTGGATGGGGATGATTGGGAGGCCATGATGGGTAAGGGCTGATGACAGTAATTTGGTCAGGACACTGGGTTTACACCCCTACTCTTTACAAAAAGTGCAATGGGATAAAGACAAAGGTTGAAATGTCTCCAACACTTGGCCTGCTATAGTTTTGAATGAAGTTACATTGCTAAAAAACAAAGAATATAACTTTTCAGTTATATATATATATTATTGTTAATTTGGAACTAGAATATATAATTTTTTATTTCCACAAAATCAACTAAAACTAAACTGAAATTGACAGCAAATTCGAAAATAGTATCCAAATAAAAACGTTGAAAATGCAACACTGCAATAACCTTGCAGATCAATCTCTATTCATTAAACAGACAACATCAAAACAACACAAAAGATTCTGTAGAAACAACCACAAATGTCCACAGTACAGCTTCTCTATATTTATCATTCATGAAAGAAGGATATGCTGACTCCACAGCTGTCGATTTACTGATCCACAATGAAATAAATGAACACGATACAAAGAAAACAGTGGCTGGAAAGGCAAGTGGATTGTGCTGGAATGACCTTCCACTGAGCCAAATCATGATCCTGCCAAATCACAATTATCCTTAAGATGTCAATAGCCCGTTTAAAGTGTTTGACTCAATTTAGGCTTAATGTGAGCCACATGTCAGGAGCTGGACTGCGGAGTACAACACATGGACTGGACTCTAGAGGACACGGACCGGGGTTTGGTGGAGAGAGTTCACAGATACACACCTCTGTAGAGAAAAAACTCAACATCTGTCTGAGAGTAAACCTCAAATGCACAGCAAACACCCCCTCAACTCCCAGCAAGAGGAAAACACAAGTGACTGTGAAATACTGAAGATCTCAGGATGGAGAGTAGATCAGTTCATTGTTTGAAGTCATGAAATGAAATCAATATTTGCTCAACTTATTTGTATATATCAGTGCTTGCTATAAAGGATGTGTCTGTGCACTTTGTAATTTTTAATCAAATAACATAATACCAAATACCTTCCCTCCCCTCTCAAAATGATGTAAAATCAGTCCTTTAAGGCAGAGCTGTCAGTTCTTTAAGGCAGGGATTCCCAAACTTTTCGTCCTGCGACCCCTAAAATAACAATGCCAGTGACTTGCGACCCCCAAATTCCTCTTAGGTAGTTATACATATGCAAACGTTGCTCATACAACAATAGCCCTATATAAACACGAGCATATTGACAACACAAAGATGCTACAGTCTAACAACCTTATCATTTTTATAGTCATTTGTAATGTTTAGTTTAATATTAACCTCAGCTAATAAGACTGGTGGACAGCATGTTTTCAGCACAAGTGTATTCTCGGTTTAATTTTGGAGACCGCCACTCAGAAATAATCGTCAATGTTTAGTTGTGGCCTGTATTTATTTTGAATGTATTTGATTGCCATAAATTTTGACCTGGTGCTGTAAAATCAATCTGCTGCAGCTGACAGCATTGCTGTTATTAATCTAACGTAAACACACCAATCCTATTTAAAGGCTGATGGATTTTCATTTGTAAGTTGTTGTTTTTTACTATGAAAAACTACTATTTATATCTTTTGGGTTATGGTTAAAATATGGTAATTCTAATAGTTCAATCAATTTTATTTGACTTTTGAAAATCACAAAGCGACCCTCTGTCATTGTCCCGCGACCCCCCAGGGGTTCCCGAACCACACCTTGGGAACTACTGTTTTAAGGCTAATTTATACTTCTGCATCAAGCGCGCGTTGAAACCTCTGTGATTGGTCGGCTTGGTCGCTCTGATGAGTGTGGGCGGAGGTTAGAGCCACACAAGCCCGATAGAGCAAGTGTTCACAAGTGTCGAGTCCCGTGAAGGAGCTCTAGATGGAAACTTGTGTCATGTGTTTACCTTTTTATTAAAGTTGTTGCATGTCCGCCGGTTCCCGCCTGAAAATGAGCGAGTTTGAGCCACTTGTGCATTAAGGTAACGTTCAGAAAAAACAAAACACCAGCGAAGAAACTCGACACAGTGGAACATAAAAACCTGCTGCCAGCTAGTGTTTCAGAAGTGTTATTGCAGAGCAGCACATACAGCGCGCAGAAGTATAAATGCTCGACAACACCGACCTGACGCAGAAGTATAAACCAGGCTATTAGTCATTTAGAGCAGGGCTTTCAGTAATTTAGGGTGGAGCTATCATTCATTTAAGACAGGGCTATTAGTCCTTTCAGGCGGAGCTGACGGTCTGTTAGGGTGGAGCTAATTGTCCTTTAGGGCGGAGCTTTTAGTCATTAAAGGCAGAGCCATCAGACCTTTAGGGCAGAGTTATCAGTCCTGTAGGGCGTCGCTATCAGTAATTTAGGGAAGTTCTATCAGACATTTAGGGTGAAGCTATCAGTCCGTTACCTTTGACGTGGATGCTGGTAGGAGTGATGCTCATCTTCTTGAAATGCTCGTCTGTATCTGGATCCACCACCAGCAAACGGGTTTCATTACCGCCATTCTTGATGAAGGCCACGACCTCAGCGTGTCTCATGCTTTCAATGTTCACTCCGTTCACCTGCAGACAGAGGTTTAAAGGGTTAGTTCGCTCAAAAAAAATGTAAGTTCTGTTATTAAGTATTCACACTCATGTCATTTCAAACCCCTTGAGACCTTTATTCTTCTCCCAACACAAATGAAGAAATTTTAGATGAAATCCTGGAGCTCTCTCATCCTCCGTAGTCAGCAATGATCTGACACTCGAAGTCCAGAGAAATACAAAAAAAAATCCTCAAAACAGAGGATAGCTACACAGCAAAGTATGAGGTGATGAATTTCTGGTGTACAGTAAGCCCCTGTAGTGTTATAGTGTTAAAATCCACGTGTACATATACTGTTTTTAACACTGATGTGGGTTAAATTAAACACTTAAACACTCGTATTAGTAAGGCAAAAGAAAAGAGTTTGTTAACATTTTTTTTGTATTATTATTCTTATTATTCCAGGGTGTAAACATTCAAATATACATTTTTCTTTGTGAATTTCAAGAGGGAAAAATGTTAGCTTTTACTCAACTTAGTTTAAAGAAAAGAGAGTTAAAAGAACAATTTATGCTAAAAATGACCTGGCGGTGGTGACAGGGTATTTAATCTTGTAAACAGTTTTTGCACTCTTAGTGTAAAATTATTTACTCTGCCTAAGTATTTTTGGGCGCCACGGTGGCGTAGTGAGTAGCACGTTCGCCTCACAGCAAGAAGGTCGCTGGTTCGAGCCTCGGCTGGGTCAGTTGGCATTTCTGTGTGGAGTTTGCATGTTCTCCCCGTGGTTGCGTGGGTTTCCTCCGGGTGCTCCGGTTTCCCCCACAAGTCCAAAGATATGCGGTACAGGTGAATCAGGTAAGCTAAAGTGTCCGTAGTGTATGTGTGTGAATGAGTGTGTATGGATGTTCCCCAGAGATGGGTTGCGGCTGGAAGGGCATAAGCTGCGTAAAACAAGTTCTGGATAAGTTGGCGGATCATTCCGCTGTGGCGACCCCGGATTAATAAAGGGACTAAGCCGACAAGAAAATGAATGAATGAATGAAGTGTATTTTTGGTCGTATTTCCTCTAGAGTGTATCTTTTTCACCAAGTGTAACTTTTTATGTATTTTTTTATTTATTTTATTTATTTATTTTTATTTATTTATTTTTTATTATGCGAAAGGTAATAATATGCAATCACAGTACATTATAAAGAAAAAGGAAAGACAAAAAAAGAATACATTCTGAAAAGAGAACTCGGCAATAGAAGAACATGAAAAACCTATACACTGGGCTGGTGGGACTCGTGTATACATCAGAAGAGAGTGTCTTTTAACACAAAATTTGCCCTGCCGGTGTTAAAAATGTTTAATGTGGTGTGTATTTTTACACTCAAAGTGTAAAATATTTTACACTGCAGAGGTGTATACGTATATTCAACACTTTTGAAAGTGTAACCTGAACACTTGGCTGGTGGGACTCATATATACACACCAGAAAAGTGTTACATTAAACACCTCTGATGTAAAATGTACACTGGCAAATTTGCTGTGTATGTTTTCATCCAATGATGCGAATTAGATTTACGCACAAAAGTGGGATACCGCATAGAAGACATTCGAATATAGCAGCGTTTGCATCCAACGAGCAAGCAAAATCAAGCAAAATCCTGATTAACTAGCGCAAAATGTTAAAAGTAAAAACAGAATTTGCTGTGGTAGGAGAAGCTGTGTCAATTTTTTCCTTATTTAATAAATGACTTGCGCCTCAGAAGACAATGACGACACGCAATGAACGTGTGGTGGCGTTTGAATGCGTCAGACATGGAGGCGTCTTGACTATTCTGGAGGTAATTAAGAATATAATAACACTAATACTGAAACGGTTACAGTGTTTTAGAATGACCAAAACAACATTTCAGATGTTTTATAGTTGTCCATTCACAAACATTTTTATCATCACATGATCTCTTATGACAAAATCACATGACTTTTATTAATCCGCATACTGGAATTTATGCGCTAAAAGTGTTTCTATCATAGTTTATGCACATCTTTTCTTATCGAATAAAAAAATCTATCCTACTCAGTTATGCGCATATGTTTTTTGTTTTATGCACATTTTCAAAATTGATGCCCATTTGTCGTTTCCGTCAACTGTTTGTTCAATGAGCATGTCCAAAAAGTGCCTAAAATAGGTGGATGGAAACATATGTGGCTTCAGTGGTTCAATCAGAACATTATCAAGCTGCAGGAATACTTTTTTAGGCACATAAAACAAAAATAACGACCTCATTTAATATTTTCTCATGAACGTGCGCCCTATACTGACACTGAGAATTTGAATTTCAGTCGGAAAACTTTGTAGTCTGTGGCATCACGGTGGCGCAGTGGGTAGCACAATCGCCTCACACCAAGAAGGTTGCTGGTTCGAGCCTCGGCTGGGTCAGTTGGCATTTCTGTGTGGAGTTTGTATGTTCTCCCTGTGTTCGCATGGGTTTCCTCCGGGTGCTCCGGTTTCCCCCCACAAAGCTAACCTGTACCGCATGTACAGGTGAATTGGGTTAGCTAAACTGTCATTAGTGTATGTGTGTGAATGAGTATGTATGGATATTTCCCAGTGATGGGTTGCAGCTGGAAGGGCATCCGCTGCGTAAAACATATTTTGGCAGTTCATTCCCCTGTGTCGGTCCCTGATTAATAAAGGGGCTAAGCTGAAAAAAAATTTAATGAATGAACTTTGCAGTGATGAGGACATGACTTTAAAGAAGATATAGAACAGATAAGAGAACTTTCTGTCCAGCTGTAACGATTTTGCTATACTATATTCATATACCATGGTATCAACTTCATGGTAGTGTACAAAGAAAGGTGTTAAATGAAGCTATATGTTGGATTTAATATATCTATATATTCACTTTTTTGATTTTATACATTAGATTTCCGACACGGTGGCTCAGTGGTTAGCACTGTCACCTCAGTAAGAAGGTCACTGGTTCGAGCCCTGGCAGGGTCAGTTGGCATTTCTATGTGGAGTTTGCATGTTCTCCCCGTGTTGGCATGGGTTTCCTAAAGGTGCTCCGGTTTCCCCCAGAGTCCAAAGGCATGCGCTTTAGGTGAATTGAATAAACTAAATTGGCCGTAGTGTATGTGAATGTAAGTGTGTATAGGTGTTTCCCAGTACTGGGTTGCAGTTGAAAGAGTATCCGCTGTGTAAAACATATGCTGGATAAATTGGCGGTTCATTCCAGATTAATAAAATGGACTAGGAAAATGAATGAATGAATGATGTAATCAGCCGATTTGAGTCCTCATTTCTGCCTCAGTGGCTTTAATCACATGTAAAAGCCTGACTTATACCTTGATAAACCTGTCCACTGCCCCGCTCTCTGTTACTTAGCAACACATTTTAGCTGTAGATTTAAAGGTACAGTTCACCCCAAAAAGAAATCTACTCACCCTCCTCTTGTTCCAAACCTTAATGAGCTTATTTCTTCTGTTGAACACAAAAGAAGATGTTTTGAAAAATGTTGGAGGTCAATGGAAGCAAATGGTTACCGCTTTTCAGCTTTCTTCAAAATACATTCGTTTGTGTTCAACAGAAGAAAGAACCTCATAAAGGTGTGAGGGAGAGTAAGCAGTGAGTCATTTTTATCATTGTTTGAGTGAACTGTCCCTTTAAGTGCCGAACAGAGGAGAGACGCTGAGGACATTTTAGCGAAATGACAGCAGAATCAATCAAAACAAAAGCAGGGTTTGGTAGACGCGGCGCTGGCCTTCTGCTGAAGTGTTTGTGCTCAGGACAGATGGAGCGTGTGCCCCGTTCAACTGTGCGCCATCAAATATTAAAGCGTCCCGCTGCAGGTTTCAGGTGTCAGACTCCAAAAACTCACACTCTTTAGTTCAGAGACATGACAGAGAAAGTTTGACAGGCTCCACGGGGGAATCTCACAAAAGCTGGCAAGAATTTCACTTCAAAATCAACAGACGGAGATGAGAAATGATGTTTTAGTTAAAGAATATGTGGACTGTTCAGCAACATGAATTATTTTAATTTCAATTCAGCACATTTTAGTGATAAAATCATGCGTTTTGTTAAGCTGCTCGTCAATGTAATACAATACTTGAAAAGTTATAATTCCATCTATTTAAAACAAATATATTTTAAATACATATTTATCAATAAAAAAGTATTCATTTAAATTATGTAGATTATAATCATATATCAATTGTGAAACATAAGGGAATTAAAAATATCAAATATAAATATAAACAAATTTGCTTTAAAAAAAATCTAAATTATTTTATTAGCATACAATCCCTGACACAAGTCTTGTCGCCTTTCCAAGTTTTAGGAACAACATATAATTACTTGATTTCTAGTAGATCATTTGATATCAAAAGTGGCTTATATGAATGGCAAAGGCCTCTAGATTACGCTTATTTTACCAAAATAAAACATGATCAAGTCCTGATTTTTTTATTATTTAACTAGGACTGTAAGGTCTGACTTTGCTTAGACAAAAGTCGTCACTTAACAGAAATAATGTACAGTGTAGAATATAAAGTCATGGTGCAGTGGAAAGAGAATTAGGCCCAATCCCAATTCTATTTTTGTACCCCTTCCCCTTCCCATTCCCCTTGGCCCTTACAGCCGAGGGTTAAGGGGAAGGGCTTCAAAACTTACCCCTAAGAATTGGCACAGCACTTCAACACCTGCACACGTCATCATATGTCATCGCAATCTCTTGCTTCATATGAGATCAGACGATCACGACTGCTGGAGTTACTCCAGTTGTGTTATTGTTTGGTGTTTATCTTCAGGAAATCACTGAAGGCGTATATTATGTTATCTTAACGATATAATGTGGCAATAAGATCATAACTGTACTGTGCATTTACTCCGTGGCCATATGCATCAATGTAAACACACGAAAAAAACATTAACATTATAGCAGACACTGTAAAAAGCTTATTCCCAGCCACTAGACATTACTGACAGGGTATTCGGGTGTCATTGTGTCAGAATGTTGTGGGACGGCTGTATACGAGTTATGATTATGGATTATAGATCGCCAAATTTAGCGGGTTTTTTTTGCGTTTTTTTTCTTTTTAAAGCATGACGGTAAAACGCGAACGCGGTTATGAATATATTAAAACATATGTTTGTTTGTCGTAAAAATTCGTAATAGTGCCAAAAAAATACTAATTTGTGGATCTCCTTATTTGCATGTTCAGTTGTGGCAGGTGTATTCTGGGAAATTTTCTTACCCCTCTGTTTTAAGTGTGGTCCTGAAAAATCTTCGTTCGAAGTGGTGTATACCCCTTGCCCTTAGCCCTACGCCTTCAAGCTAAAGAGAATTGCGACACCACTACCCCTTGACGTGAACGTGCAAAACGAGGGGTAGGGGTAAGGGGAAGGGCTAAGGGGTAGAATTGGGATTGGGCCTTAATATTGTGTATGACTCCCATGAGCTTGGAAGACTGCATTCATACATCTCTGCAATGATTCAAATAACTTATAAATAAAGTCATCTGGAATGGCAAAGAAAGCGTTCTTGCAGGACTCCCAGAGTTCATCAAGATTCTTTGGATTCATCTTCAATGCCTCCTCCTTCATCTTACCCCAGACATGCTCAATAATGTTCATGTCTGGTGACTGGGCTGGCCAATCCTGGTGCTCTATGAGAAGGAGCGCTGTCCTGCTGAAGAATTTGCCCTCTCCTGTGGTTTGTAATGTAATGGGCAGCACAAATGTCTTGATGCCTCAGGGTGTTGATGTTGCCGTCCACTCTGCAGATCTCTCACATGTGCCCCTTCTGATTGTAACCCCAAATTATGATTTTTCCTTCACCAAACTTGACTGATTTCTTGGGTCCAGGTGCATTCCAGTAGGTCTTCTGCAGTATTTGTGATGATTGGGATGCAATTCAACAGATGATTCATTGGTAAAATCTACCTTCTGCCACTTTATTAAGTTATTAAGTTTATTTGTCTAACAACTGGGATCTGCGACAAAACTTTTGTGTATGTCTTTGCTTTTGTACACATCCTTAAATGACAAGACAATACATTTATTATTAAATGCATAACATAAAGATAAATCATAATATATTGCATATTATAAATTCATTTTTAAACATAAATGCAAACCTCCATTTTTTGTATTTATATTTATTTTTCTTATTAGCATAGTTGTGTATATTTTAGCAATATGTACTGTAGTTATAATACACTAAACATTGTTACCATTCTTGTTTCTTTGCATATCTTATTTAACAATAGTGTCTTCAAATATCACGTAAATATATAATATAATTAAATATAAATATAAAGAGCATCACAGGCGCCACGGTGGCGTAGTGAGTAGCACGTTCGCCTCATAGCAAGAAGGTTGCTGTTTCGAGCCTCGGCTGGGTCAGTTGGCATTTCTGTGTGGAGTTTGCATGTTCTCCTTGTGGTTGCGTGGGTTTCCTCCGGGTGCTCCGGTTTCCCCCACAGTCCAAAGATATGCGGTACAGGTGAATTAGGTAAGCTAAATTGTCCGTAGTGTATGTGTGTAAATGAGAGTTTATGGATGTTTCCCAGAGATGGGTTGCGGCTGGAAGGGCATCCGCTGTGTAAAACAAATGCTGGATAAGTTGGCGGTTCATTCCGCTGTGGCGACCCCGGATTAATAAAGGGACTAAGCCGACAAGAAAATGAATGAATGAATGATAAAATATAAATAAATTATAATTACAAATGTGATTGTCTTTGTCATTACTGTGTCATGAAAACACAACATGAACAATACAAAAATGCGCATCCAATTATAGAAAACACGTTTAGATAAAATAAATACAAAATGCAGATTTTTTATGAGAAGATATGAGTTTTAAATCTATTAAGGATAAATAACACTATAATATAAACACTTTAATATATAATATATTCTTATTTAAAATATACATTTTAGATTACTGAATGATATAAAACACATTTTACACATTTGAATATTTAAAAAAAAATTGTGATTTTAAGCTGAAACTCAGCAACTTTAGCAAATCTTTATATCAAACTTTTTATCAAGCAAACTTTGGCGAATCTTTATATCCATGATTTCCTAAAATACAAACATGCATGTTCTGATTTCATAAATTTTCCTAATTTGCATTGATTCAATTAAGCTAATTTAATCACGCATTAATGTAGGTTATGTGAACGCCGTGTTATTCCTGTGTCGTCTTCAGCTCTACTGATCTCCAAAGTAACTGGAGCAGTATGTTATTTAGCTTGACTCAGAAATATTTAGCGCGAGTCATCATCATATCACACACCACCCACATGCATCTGAATATGATGGATGATCAGCATGAGTGTGAATTTAGACGGCGTGGGTGTATATCTGGCATCTTCACGCTGTATTTTGATGCACATTATAGAAATATGATAGAGGCCTGTTATTAAGAAACAGCATAAAACTGTTCAAGGCCAGACACTGGAGACAAAACATTGCTTTTTTTAATGCACTGGCCAGTTCTGAGGTTTTTAGACGGTTTGGGTTTTTCATAAAGTACTTTTCTTAGTCTTAATCTGTAGATTTTAATTCCCATGCATATTTTCACTTCAGCATCACTTACATGTACAGCTGAAGTCAAAATTATTTGCCCTTTGGTGATTTTTTTTATCCTTCTTCATTTTTCCCAAATGATGTTTCACAGAGCACGGACTTTTTCACAGTATTTCCTATAATATGTTTTACTTCTGGAGAAAATAAATCTGTTTTTAATGGTTTGCAAACCATTTAAGGTCAATATTATTAGCCCCATTAACTTTGTTAGCTTGTCTAAAGATCAAATCATCATTAAACACTGATTTGCTGAATTACCCCAACTTGCCTAGTTAACCTAATTAACCTAGTTAAGCCTGTAAATGTCACATTAAGCTAAATATCTTGAAAAATATCTAGTAAAATATTATGTTCTGTCATCATGGCGAATATAACTCAGTTATTAGTAATGAATTATTAAAACTATTATATTTAGTAATGTGTTTATATATACACTACCTGACCAAAGTCTTGTCGCCTATCCAAGTTTTTTGGAACAACAAATAATTACTTTACTTCTAGTTGATCATTTGGTATCAGAAGTGGCTTATATGAAAAGCAAAGGCCTCTAGATTACACTTATTTTACCAAAATAAAATATGATCATGGACGACTGCATCTATACATCTCTGCAAAGTCATCTGGAATGGCAAAGAAAGCGTTCTTGCTGGGCTCCCAGAGTTCATCAAGATTCTTTGGATTCATCTTCAATGCCTCCTTCATCTTACCCCAGACATGCTCAATAATGTTCATGTCTGGTGACTGGTCTGGCCAATCCTGGAGCACCTTGATCTTCTTTGCTTTCAGGAACTTTGGTGTGGAGGCTGAAGTATGAGAAGGAGCACTGTCCTGCTGAAGAATTTCCCCTTTCCTGTGGTTTGTAATGTAATGGGCAGCACAAATGTTTTGATACCTCAGGGTGTTGATGTTGCCTCCATACTGAATGTAACCCCAAACCATGATTTTTCCTTCACCAAACTTGACTGATTGCAGTGAGATTCTTGCGTCCATGCGGGTTCCAGTAGGTCTTCTGCAGTATTAGTGATGATTATGATGCAGTTCAACAGATGATTCCTTAGAAAAATCTACCCTTTGCCCCTTCCAAATGATCAACTAGAAGTCAAGGTATTATTTGTTGCTCTTAAAACTGTGATCGACGACAAGACTTTTGTCAGGTAGTGTATATATAAATGGATAGCCATGCCATGACAAGTTAGTTAAGCAGTTTTGATTATTATTGAGTCCTTTGTAGTGTTAGCAGGATTGTGTCCGGTGCACAATGAGAGGAAGAGAGTGTGTTTCCTACAGGTGGTTTCACAACTGCGGGTCACCTGTGTGAAGCACACTCAGCATTGCTTTGTTTATAAGAAAGTATCTGGTGCGTTTGAAGAGGAAGAAAATACTCTTTTACTAGTTTAAAAATAGAATTTCGGATACGGTTTGAGGAGAATGTGTGTGTGTTGTGGTCTGACCTCTATAAGTCTGTCCTGTGGTTTGAGTCCAGCACGGTCAGCAGGAGATCCAGGGTCCAGGGCCCGAATGTACTGGCCCGGTTTAGACTTCTCGCTGTGCAGATTGAAGCCGTAACCCGTGTCAGAGCGAACCAGGAAACAGAGCCTCGGAACAAGCTCGGACGGATCCCGCGTCGAGGACTCTGATGAGTGCTGAACATCCTGACAAATGAGAAATACAGACATTTACGATACGTTCATACATGTAGTTCAGCAAAAAATGAGACATTTAGGATGCCTTCACGCTGCAATTTTTGGTGCGCACCCAGGTTTGTTTAACATCGCCTGTGAATGATGTTTACTTTAGTGAACAGAACTTGCATAGGCTGTGAATAACAGGTAATAAAGTTGTAAATGACATTCAGTTTGTGGCACAGAGTGATAGTTTGGGAGCCGCGCGGGAAGTATGAACTGCACAGTGAAAATAAAACAGAAAGCGTGCACATGATTTTAATAATCATATCGCATTTTAGATTAATGACTACGTAAAGCATTTAATATGTTTTTCTTTCATAGTGAACACGGAGTGTTGTGCATGAGAATCAATGTTTAATGTCAGTATAACTACTCTCGCCTGTATAATGTTGAATATAATGCATGATAATGACAAATGTCTGATTTT
Organism: Danio albolineatus; assembly: GCA_903798035.1. Taxonomy (NCBI): domain Eukaryota; kingdom Metazoa; phylum Chordata; class Actinopteri; order Cypriniformes; family Danionidae; genus Danio; species Danio albolineatus. Next base: position 557,390 of record CAIGQQ010006944.1, read on the forward strand.
ACCAGTAGAAAAAAAGGTCTAATAATGTTGTCAATGACCGATTGCCAGCATATGTCTCAAATATAATAATTCAACATCAGAATCATGAATAGTTGTATTCTGATGTCGTCACTTTACTGTGCATTCAAGAGTTCACACTTAGCTGATGATTGATTGATTATAAAGCGAATTTGGCATGCTGTCCCGGGAGAGAGGCCTGAGCTCAGGATATCCTTGAGCCCGGGGCTCCCTCCCGTTTAAAGGGCGAGAGGGGAGTTTGAGCTCAGGTAAGTCTCGAGAACTCCCCCCGCTTGTGAACATGCTGAGATATATCTTACTAGAGTTGCTTTAAGATGCTATTAAAAAGTAGTCGATTTACTTATGTAGTATGTTTTTTGGACGGTGGGAGGAAACCAGAGGACCCGGGGAAAACCCACGCGAACACTGGGAGAACATGCAAACTCCACACAGAAACGCCGACTGGCTCTGGGAGAGGCCGAACCAGAGGTGTTCTTGCTGTGAGGCAACAGTGCTAACCACTGGGCCACCGTGCCGCCCTAGGGAAGGAGTTGGGGTGGAAGGGGGGATTCTTCAAGACGAAGATGACCGGAGTAGAAAGCTCTGGTAATTTATAGTGTGTCAGAATTCATCTGATTGGTGCAATATGCAGAGCTGATGTGGTACCAGCTGTGTCCAATCATAAGCTCGTGATCATTTCGAAATTAGTTTATAAATAAACCCCACTTAATGACCAGGACAAATTTAAAGACTTGAAGTCCCCCATTCAAAGCCTATCTAAAATTTTGTATTTTAACCAACAGTAGACCTACACATAATAATCTTAGTGTTGTTTTACCATATGTTTGAGAAATGACAATAATAATATATTTTTTTTACATCTACAGAATCGTGAGAAAATCGTGATCTTGATTTAAAGCAAAAAAATAAATAAAATCATGGTTCTCATTTTAGCCAGAATCTTGCAGCCCTACTTCTTGGTACCTTACATGCACAGAACTATTATTTTATTACAAAGTTTTAACTTTTTTTTCGGTTGCACCACATGTTCATAAGGCAGAACCTAGATAGATGGTCATAAGCTCTCCTTAAAATAATGCATAGAGGCACTGAATGACGTGATACCCAATCAGAAGGCTTCAAATTGTTAAATGGGATGAAATTTAAATGAACCTAAACTAAAAACGAAATAGTTATCAAAACCAAAACATCAAATTTACACATGAAAGAGAAAAATTAGCAGGTAGAAGAATTCTTACATTAAGAAGGAATTCTTACATTTATTGAGCTATACACAAACAAAGTAAAACCCTCCTTATAAAGAATGTACTTCTAAGAAGAAAAAAACAAAATAAAAGCAAAAGGCAGTGTGCAGAGGGAGATGAAGGAGAGTTTGTGGTTCTTTAATATCCATCGTGAGCTCATCGATGTAATCTAATCTTGCTGCCGACTCTTTTCTAACATTATACATACACAGAGGCTTCCGAAAATATTGAGTTGGAACGTAGAGTTACGTTTAAACTAATATCAATGGTGCCATACTAAACTACTAGTGTGTAACTTGTGTCACGACTAAGCTAAGTTTGAACTTATGCGCTACTAGTGCAACTGGCCTCTGGTTATCAATCTAATGCTCAAACAACACAGAAATCATAATAATAACACAAAATGAAATGCATGTGTGTGCCATGTCGTTGTAAACGCTTTTTCAACAAATTCCACTTTAAATATATGAGAATTCCCTCATTAAAATGCACACAATCTGCCACAGCCATCTAACAACAAGACACAAGCCAGGAAATCTGCCATTCATCCAAGACTGAGTGTAAAATAATACACAAAAGCACCCTGAAGGTCTGTTATTGACAATAGAGTTCGCCTGGAAGACGGAGAGCAAGGTCAGAAGTAACAGACAGCACTGCATTATCAGCCTGCTCAAACACGGGCAAAAATAATCACCCCCGTCACCATAGAAACCACCATTTCTGCACAGGTTAATTGATTCAACATTTTCCAACACATTTGACATGTGAAGACAAGTCAAGCACCACTATTGCTTTTTGCACATACTTGATATTTAATTTTATCATTACATTTCTGCTCATAAATCATGAGCAAACCACTTTAGAACAAATGTAGAGGCTGTCTGGGTGGCTGTGGATCGCTATTGGTGGATCTGAAGTGGTTGATCCCACTCCATGGCTGTAAACACCAATCAGAGAAGAGAGAAGTAGGAGTTTTTTTAAGATTAAGGGGGACAGATTTAAAAATAAAATGTGCACAGATAAATAAATTAGTAGTACTACTTGAAAAATAACAATTATCTACTTTGATATTCCTTTAAATCTTCCTTCTTACATTATTATTTTGAGGTGCATGAGATTCCCCAAAATCTGTAAAGTGCTTTGAGTTTCCAGAAAAGCGCCCTATGTAGCATTAGCATTGATTGGGGACGTTCTTTTTGTCTCCCAAGTTCTCTGCAACTCTTACATGGTAGCCCACTGAAGCGAAGCAGGGCTGCACCCGGTCAGTACCTGAATAAAGCTAGGTTGCTGCCGGAAGTGGTGTTAGTGAGACCAGCAGGGGGCGCTCAACTTGTGGTCTGTGTGGGTCCTAACACCCCAGTATATTGATGGGGACTCTATACTGCTCAGTGAGTGCCGTCTTTTGGATGAGATGTTAAAATGAGGTCCCGACTTACTGTGGTCATTAAAAATCCCAAAATGTCCTTCGAATAAGAGTAGAGGTTTAACCTCGGCATCCTGGCCTAATTTGCCTACTGGCCTCTGTCCGTCAGGGCCTTCTGACCATCCTTTATACCACAATTGGCTCTATCTCCATCAATCAGCTGGTGTGTGGTGTGCAGTCTGGCGCAATATGGCTGCTGTCGTGTCATCCAGGTGAATGCTGGTGGTGGATGAGGAGATCCCCCACAAAAAATATAAACGTAGTGAATTATTTTTATTATTATTAAACATGCATGGCCCTCCCCTCGTATACTCCCTTCGTGACAAAAATGTAAGTTTACAGAATTTAAAAGATTGTATTTTTGCTTCAGAAATATTGAAAACAAGGATTTTCACATGATTTTGTAGTAAATATTCTAGTCAACAGGGTCTCAAAGGTAAATTTCAGAAATATTTAGTATGCAGTTTTTTTTTTTGCTTTATGTCTGTGACTTTTATTTGCCTAACACATACTAACCACAACTAACCCTAATTTTTATTATTTTTAATATACATCCATCTTAGTTGCATATCATTGTGGCCCAGAACATGATCAGTAGTCACTAGCTATGTTTCCATCCAAAAATGCGAATGAACTTTATGCGCAAAACTGGATCATCGCATAAAAGACGTGCGAATAAAGCAGCGTTTCCATCCAATGAGTCAAAGCGGACAAAATCGTCACTTCCTGATTAACTGGCGCCAAATATTTACAGTAAAAACGTAATTTGCTGCAGTAGGAGAAGCTGTGTCAATCTTTTTCTTCATTTAATAAACGACTTGTGCCTCAGAAGGCAATCCTGACACGCAGTGAATGTGCGGTGGCGTTTGAAGGTGTCAGACACAGAGCACAGACGCTCTTGATTCTGGAGGTCATTAATAATATAATAACACAACTACTGAAACGGTAAGGTGTTTTAGAATGACCAAACAACATTTCAGATGTGTTACGATTTGCTCAACCTGCTGGTTTGTCCATTCACACACATTTCTATCATCACATGATCTCTGATAACTAAATCACATGACCTTATTTAATGCGCATACTGGAATTTATGCGGTAAAGTGTTTCCATCGCAGTTTATGCTCATCTTTTCTCATTGAATAAAAAGTTTATCCTACCCTTATGTGCATACATATTTTATGTGCATTTTCAAAATTGACGCGCATCATGGCGTTTCGGGGGTTTATGTAATGAATAAAAGAATTTAATTTACAATGAAAGTACTCTAAATCATAGCAGATGAAAGTCTGCATATGACCAAACTGAAAGGCAAACGTCCTAGTTTATATTTCCAGAGAAGAGAAGCTTGCTCTATTTATTAATACCAAAACTGCATACAGTCACTCCTGAGAACAGCAAAAGAGAAAACATCATCATTAAAATTAAGGAGCTGTGCATAGAGCTGTTTTTATGAGAAGAGTCTCTAATGACAGTGAAGGTCAAAGGTTAAGGTCCTATCGGTCAGTCCATTAGAAACAGGATAGTGCAACAAATTCTACCATTTCCAGAAGACTGACTGCAAAAACACAAACGCTAGCGTTACAGCAAACAGTTATTCACTCACAGAATGTCCATTAAAGACCAGAACAGAAGACACTAAAGGAATATTACAAATATGAGACTGCTGTTTATGATTAATGCATTTGCAACACAGGCTCATTGAATGGAGTTTGTAGATAAAATCAACACTTGGGGGCAGTATGAGCGACTTTTAATCCTTTTCACACTAATGATATTTACAGGTAGGGCTCTGCAATAAAATCAGTATTAATATTTATGGAACTGAACACTAGGGGTGTAACAGGTCATTGTTGATCCGTGATCCATATGGATCACAACCCACAGTTCAGAACGCACGTGACCCGCGGATTAATAGTTTTTTAACTTGTAGGTTAATCCAACATTTCTAATGTTATAATGTTAGAGATCGCCTTCCACACCATTCAAAAGCCGTGGTGGGACCTACCTAAATACTTTAGGTTAGTGTTAGTGTCTTAGTGATTTCTGTCAATGTTTGTTTAGCCTGCATTAATGCATTCAGTGTAAAGCTGCACTGTTAATCATTAAAAGATCGCGATCTCAATTCAAACTTGCACAACAGGAATGATAAATGCTAATGTTTTGCATATGTTTATTAATCGTTCGAAGCGCTGCATTCAGATCTGCGCAGATCGAGAGAGATTCAGTTTTTACACTTTTCAGTTAGTTACAAACAATTAAATAAGACAGAAGCACTGGGAGAACCGTTTATAGTAAGATATAAACACTGATGTTTATGGTAAAGACTATAATCACGTTTAATGAAACTTGAAGCTGGTGAATTTTTTTTAACAATAAAATTAAGTAACCAATAGGTGGCGACAAACAACCATCAAAATGATGTCACTGAATAGGTTTTCAAAAAATACCACCTATAATAATGAAACAAGAAGTTTTATGTGTGAATTGTCAAATCATTAGTTGAAAATGAATATGATCTGTTGAACAATATGCTAGTATTCTATATTTCGCATTATCAGCAGCAGCAAAGATAATCTTTCGTATTGAATTTTTTCCCTTGTTTCAGCTGGTTCTTTCTTGATTTTTATTTTTATTAACGTTACAGGTTCTAGGTTCTGTTTGTTCAAACCAGTTTGTTAAAACCAGGTTTTTGCAGTAATATTTTGTATAAATGGAAAGCAAATAACATTTGTCTCCTCCCTTTTTTGCTGATCCGAAAATGGTCCAATCCGTGACTCAAAAACCTTAGTCTGATCCGAAATGGAGATTTGTGATCCGTTACATCACTACTGAACACCATTGTCAACAATAATAATAATGTATAAAAGAAAGTTCAGTTTAAAGTTTCAGTATGAAGGCTATACCTTCAATTTCAATCTGTTTAGTAACAGCTGAATTCAATTTCACAGCTGTGCATTTAAATATATTTAAATGTATAATTTTTTTTAATGAATAATTTTTTTTGCATTTCTATACAAATTTAACCTTCACCTTTATCTAACATGGAAGTTATATTCCTATAATTCCTAAAATATATGTACCTTATTTAAGCCTGGCTTAGACAATCTATTTCAGTGTGCTTGGACATGCGAATCTCGCTTTTGTACAGTACAGTAAGAGCTGCTTCCAGACATGTGGATGTTTTCATTGTCTGTGTTCACTCACTGTGGTTTGACCTGTTTGTTGGGATGAGAGTAATTGACTGACAGTCGTGTGTAAGACGATCTGGAGACGACAGAGCAACAAAAGCACACTGTTGAGAGCAAAAACAGATTACGGTATTTGCAAAACTGAAAGCGTTGGACTTCAACTCATTCTACACCAGGAACGTACAGTAACAAACATTATATTATTCATTTAAATATAGTCATATAAATAGTCAAATTATTAATGAATGAAAGATGCATGTGTTATAATGGATTATTACTCCAATAATAAGAACGTTCAGAGTATGTGTCTGATTAACCTTCCTGTCGTGTTCGGGTCAAATCTGACCGATTTATATCTTCGAACACTCATAAATATTGTGTTTTACATCTGATTGCCTCAAGACTTTATGATATCCTCCACACTCTGCACTTGAACATATAAAAGTGATGATCACCTCTTTCATTGAATTGAGTGTTTTAATCAACCTTGTTACACCTGTGGTGTTCCTGGTCAAAAGTGACCGCGATAGGAAATGAATGTGTATCCAGACTATATTCATCCATCAGACAGAAAATATCCCCATACACAGCACCCCAACTAGCTCACACACACACATATCAGACTGAACAATGTCTTTTGCAGGTACACATCTCTTTTCCACACATATGTGCCGATCCTGCAGCCTGATCTCATGAGGAAACGTAACTATTTTACGTTTTGTCAGTTTGTTACATGATAATGTACAATTTAAAAAAGGAGGCATGGCACCAACCCCCTCTCCCCAACCGTCATTAGAGGGTGAGCAAATCGTACTAAACCGTAGAAATGAGAACGTACGGCACTAAATCAGACACTAAATCAAAAAGTTACAAATTGTTACAAAAAAGTTACGAAGTTTCTTTCTATTTTTTTTCCTTCTATCCCTTTAAGGCTTTATACTTAAGAACTATTAGGGCTCTAGTTTAACGATCTAATCGCAAAGTCTAAAGCACTTGGCGCAAAAGCATTAAGGGTGTGTCCAAATTCACTTTTGCTATTTTAAGAATGGAAAAATATGCTCTGCATCGAGGTGCATGGTCTAACAGGGTTGTGTTATTCTCTTAATGAGTTATGGGTGTGTTTTGAGCATAATGTGTATTAAACCAATCAGGGTCTCATCTCTCATTCCCTTTAAGAGTCAGTTGCATCGTACCATGGCACATTTGCTATTTACATGGCAGAATTTGTATTACAGAGTTTGGAAAAACTGTACGCTTCACTAGCGAGAAAATGGTTAAACAGACCATCTGCAGTGCGAGGATAAAGAGCAAACCTCCTCCATTCAGCCTCTTTACTTTCTCTCTACTTTACTTTTACTGTACTCCTTTACTTGTACACACTCCACAGAAGACATCCATTAGCCAACAAATGAACAATGAATAAATAATAAACAAATGAACAATAATAACAAAGTGTTATCTCAAAACACACGTCCTATTCTTATGCCCAATATGGTGATGCAGACGTTTCCAGAACTGAGAGCTTGTTTGAACCTGCATAGGCTCATAATTAATGCGCTCTGCGTTGGACTTTAGAGCAGCTTTTAGTTGGTCAATGGTGTGGTCTATTTCAGTTAATCAAAATAGCAACGCACCAACAATGCTCCTTAACACACCTCCTTTCTAGACCAGAACACTCATGAGTCCACAAAGTTGAGCAAATAAATGTGCTATTTAAACAACCTGCAAAATGTGAAAATTAGTGTTGCGCTGGTCTGAAAATCACGCAACAAATCACGCCATACACGTCTTGCACCTTGTTACATCGGGTGTTTGATAGGGCCCTATGTATAACCCTATAGGACTGGAAGAGATGATGCCAACCACCTGAGAACTTCAAGGACAACAAACACAATACACTTTATCGTATTATAATATACACATAAACCTCACCTTTTTCTTTTTTTATGACATTATATAATACTGCAGGTTTGCTATGTACAGTTGAAGTCAGATTTACTAGCCCTCTGAAATGATTAATTTCTGTTTAATAGAAAGAAGACACATATTTAATCATGATAGTTTTAATAACTCATCTCTAATAGCTGACTTCTTTTATCTTTACCATGATGACAGTACATCATATTTGACTAGATATTTTACAAGATACTAGTATTCAGCTTAAAGTGACATTTAAAGGCTTAACTATCAGGCAAGTTAGGGTAATTAGGCAAGTCATTGTATAAAGGTGGTTTATTCTGTGGACAATGAAAAAATACCACTTAAGGGGGCTAATAAAATTAACCTTAAAACAATTGTTAAAAAGTTAAAAACTGCTGTAATTCTAGCTGGAATAAAACAAATAAGACTTTCTGTAGAATACCACATACATATATATATATATATATATAGTATTCTAAGTAATTCGGCTGCTCTGGTTTCCCCCACAAGTCCAAAGACCGTATACAGTAGGTGAACTGGGTTAGCTAAACTGTCCATAGTGTATGTGTGTGAATGAGTGTGTATGGATGTTTCCCAGTGATTGGTTGCAGCTGTTAGGGCATCCGCTGCATAAAACACATGCTGGATAAGTTGGCAGTTCATTCCACTGTGGTGACCCCAGATTAATAAAGGGACAAAAGGCTGGCACACACAGTGCGATTTTTTTTACGTCATCCACCCGCGACACTTTCACTATTTCATTGCATTCAGAAATGATTCCTCACAGCAAATGTAAACAAACTGTAGCGGCAGTTTTGCACACAGCATGTCTCAATAATAAAGCCTGAAAGAAAAAAAACTGTTTTGACATTTCACTGTGGTTATTTGAACTGTCGCATGGATTGCGTCATCAAATTCGTCGCTCCTATTGATTCTTGGATTGACGTTATCACACTGCAAGAAAATGTCTGACATTTTTTGATACAGCCAGAACTTCACCAGGGGAAAAATCTAATCACATCGGGCATTAAGCGGCATTAAGACTGTGAACATGTCAAACCAACGATCATAGACCACAGATTTTAGCCTAACATTTCAGGAATGTTTTAGGATTTCCCAAATTTGTCTCAGATGACAATATCATGGCTGAAATCTCACAGTGTGAGCAGGGCTTAAGCAAAAAAATACATATCTAAATATACGCTACATTAAATATCACTTGAAAAATATTTGAAAAAGAATAAATAGACTAATAATTTTATTTTATTTTATTTCTTTGGAATGATAATTATTGTGAAAGGTGCTTTACAAGTAAACGTGAATTGAACTATAAACGATAAATTCAAGCGTTATTTAAGTCATGTAGGTCAAATATGAGGCATTTTTACCAATGAATTCAAGAGCGTTCGACCCAATAACACACGTCCATCCCACCAACTCAACCCCGCCGACCTCTAAGAGAACAACTGCTGTTCTGAGGAACAGAGAGGAGTCTGGGACGGGTGGGAAGAACAAGCATCGCTCTGTTCCCATCACTTCCACACATCTAAATACCTCCATACGGTTTTATGAGCCACAAATAAACCTCCCTGCTGAGCCATCGGTGTCAGCGTGCTTCCATTGTCACACCCTCAGCTCTCTTCCTGTCAATCCAGCTCTCAGATCCTGGATAAATGTGGGAACACAGTCGGGGAGAGCAACAGATGCAAGTCAATGCATTCCTCAAACTTCCTGTCCCAATAAGACGCCGGCTTTGTGTTTGAAAGCATGGGCTTGTAAAATGATACGGATGCTTCTGAATTATTGACACTGGGACCTCTGGGATTTCTGACACGTGACTGGTATTAACTCTTTCTCCGGCGGGGCACTGACAGCAAAACAGAGCACAGCTTGAATGAACGGCACGCTCAGCCCTCAAACAGGATCAAGATCAACTGATGAACTAGAAGCGGTTTGTGTTCTGATCGATCAAGTGGCTCTTATGAAGCGGTTCTAGAAGACATGATTCTACTGAGTTGATTCTTTTAGGTGAATTACAAACTTTGAAACAGTGCAGTTAGGTCTGATTCCTGAATACATGACTGCAATCAGCTAATTTCATTAGTTAACCAAACATATTCAGTACAAAAAACAACTCTTGGCGTAGTGCGAATTTTAAACAAATGACTCCAATGACTCGATTCTTTTTAGTGAATCAAAAACAACAATAACATCCAGTACAGAGCAACTAGAGCTGCCTGATTCACAAATAAATTACACTAATAAGATGATTCTTTTAATAAATCAAAAGCATTGGGTAAAAAAAGAAACTATTGTCGTTGTCTGAATTATAACAAATGACTCTAAAGAGTTGAATCCTTTTAGTGAATTAAAAACAACAACAACAACGACAACAACAACATCCAGTACAACTAGAGCTGCCTGATTCCCAATCAAATGACTCTAATAAGATGATTCTTTTAATGAATCAAAAACAGCGAGTAAAAAAAGAAAAGAAACAATTGTCGTAGTCTGAATTACAACAAATGACTCTAAAGAGTCGATTCCTTTTAGTGAATTAAAAAAACAACAACAACAACAACAACATCCAGTACAACTAGAGCTGCCTGATTCCCAAATAAATGACTCTAATAAGATGAGTCTTTTAATGAATCAAAAACATTGAGTAAAATAAGAAAATAAATTATTGTTGTAGTCCAGTGGTGTAAAGTAACTAATTACAAATACTCAAACTACTATAATTGAGTAGTTTTTCTCAGGAATTGTAATTTACTGAGTAGTTTAATAAATGTGGACTTTTACTTTCCCTTGAGTACATGTTTAGTGCAGTATCGGTACTTTTACTCCACTACTTTCCTTCAACCTGCAGTCACTGCTTTATTTCTTTCTTGTCTTTGGTCATTGTCTAAAGTAGAAAAATCAGTCCTGTGATTCCTGTCCAATTAAAACACACATAGAGAGTAAATCATATAATACCAAACAACCTCAAGACATGGGCGCTTTATAAATGCAGCAAACCTTTGGGAAACATTAAAAATGTCCAAGAAGATGTCCAAAATCTGTACACGCAATGATCCAGAGACTTTTTATAGACTGCATGTCACTGAAAATGATGGATGTCGACTGTATGATGACTGAAATCACCAAACAGCCTTAAACAATCACTAAATGGAATGAATGAAGAATGGAAGAAAGGCCCAAATAAAAGGAAGGACCGAACAAGGAACAAAAGGATCGAAGAACCAAATAAATGAAAGAAGGATTCAAGGAAGGACTGAACAAACAAAGGAAGGAAAAAAAGAACGAACGAATGAACAAAGGACCTAATGAAGGAAGGAACAAATATATGGAAGAAAGAATGAGCAAACAAATGAAGAGAGGAAAGAAGGAAGGACCAAACGGATGAAGGAAGAATTCAAGGAAGGACTGAACAAACTAAGGAAGGAACGAACAAACAAATGAATGAATGAACAAAAGGACCTAATGTAGGAAGGAACAAAAAATGTGAACGAACGAAACAGTGAACGAAGGAAGGAGGGAACAAACGAATGAATGAAGGAAGGAGAGAACAAACAAATAACTGAAGGAAGGTTGGAACGAATGAAAATAGAAAGATCCCTAAATCCACCACATGTTGTTTGTGCAAGGATGTGTAATGTAACATTCTGTAAACACATAAAACTCACTACTCACAACTCTTGAGTACTTTTAAAAGGTCTACTTTTTACTCATACTTCGAGTAATATTTACTACAGATACTTTTACTCTACTTGCGCTACATTTTTGGGCAAGTAATGGTACTTTTACTTCAGTATGATATTCAGTACACTTTCCACCACTGTTGTAGTCTGAATTACAACAAATGACTCTAAATAGTCGATTCCTTTTAGTGAATTGAAAACAGCAACAACAACATCCAGTACAGCTAGAGCTGCCTGATTCCCAATCAAATTACTCTAACAAGATGATTCTTTTAATGAATCAAAAACAGCGAGTAAAAAAAGAAAAGAAACAATTATCGTCATCTGAATTATAATAAATGACTCTAAAGAGTCGATTCCTTTTAGTGAATTAAAACAACAACAACAACAACAACAACCACAACATCCAAGACAACTACTGCTGCCTGATTCCCAGTCAAATGACTCTAATAAGATCAGTCTTTTAATAAATAAAAAAAGCGAGTAAAAACAAGAAACTATTGTCGTAGTCTGAATTTTAACAAATGACTCTAAAGAGTCGAATCCTTTTAGTGAATTAAAAAACCAACAACATCCAGCACAACTAGAGCTGCCTGATTCTCAAATAAATGACTCAAATAGATGATTCAATTAATGAATCAAAAACAGCGAGTAAAAAAAATAAACTATTGTCGTAGTCTGAATTATAACAAATGACTCTAAAGAGTCGATTCCTTTTAGTGAATAAAAACCAACAACAACATCCAGTACTAGAGCTGCCTGATTCCCAATCATTCATTCATTTTCTTGTCAGCTTAGTCCCTTTATTAATCCGGGGTCGCCACAGCGGAATCAACCGCCAACTTATCCAGCATATTTTTTACACAGCAGATGCCCTTCCAGCCGCAACCCATCTCTGGGAAACATCCATACACACATTCACACACTACGGACAATTTAGCCTTACCCAATTCACCTGTACCACATGTCTTTGGACTTGTGGGGGATTCCCAATCAAATGACTCTAATAAGATGATTCTTTTAATGAATCAAAAACAGCGAGTAAAAAAAAGAAAAGAAATTATTGTTGTAGTCTGAATTACAACAAATGACTCTAAAGAGTCGATTCCTTTTAGTGAATTAAAAACAACAACATCCAGTACAACTAGAGCTGCCTGATTCTCAATCAAATGACTCCTCGAATCAAAAGCATTTATAGCAGCGCAGCTAGTGTAGTCTGATTCTAAACAAATGACTCAATCCTTTGAGTGTATAGCAATGAGTCAATACTTTTATATAGTCAAAATCTTAAAGTGCAAGCAGTGCAGTCTGATTCCTGACCAAAACGACTCCAATGAGCCGATTCTCTCAGTGAATCAAAAACATTGAGTTCAAAAAAATATTGGCATAGACTGAACCCCCCCAAAATAAAAGAAATAGCATAAAACCAAATGACAGACCTTTTATTTTATCCACATGATATCATCACATTGCACAGCCCTACCATTACCAGTGCCTCACGTTAATAAACCCATTATGAAGCGCATCTATCTGATTCCCATCTCTAACTCTGAATGTCATTGAGTACGGGTGTTTGATATATAAAAGCTCTTCTCACATTCTGAAGGGTTGTTTGTGTGTGTTGATGATGCTGTACTGCTCCACACCCATGTTATCAGCACAGCACAGACAGCAGCCGTTGACATGACCAGAGGCCCCGCAAACAGGAGGCCCCATGACCCTGTAGATCCACACCAGCAGGAAACACTCACAGAGCAAAGCCAGCGGGACACTGGAAACATCCACATATATCAACTCGCTTTTCCACATCATATGAATTTTTCCGGTCACACCTTACAATAAGGTTCCATTTGTTAAGTTATGAATAAAGTACATCCAGGAGGTTGTGATAGCAGAATAAAGCTTGCAGAACACTGGTCTATAAGACTGATGGGATTTATTCTGCAAAAACAACTATCCTGGATGCACTTTATCCTGCTAATTGCCACAAAACATAAAAATTATACACAAAACAATGTTCTGAGCCATTATGTTTTTAATACATTGTTAAACGCAAAGCTGATAGACACAAAAACAGTTGGTGTATATACTAACTTCTGCATTATTTAGTCACAAGACGGCGCCAAACAATCAAAAAAGCAAAGCTGACAGAAACGAAAACAGCTGATGTATACACTAGTAAACACTAACCTGAGCATTATTCATTCACAAGATGGCGCGTAACAGTCAAAAACAAAAAGCTTACAGAAATGAGAACAGCTGATGTAGTATACACTAACCTGAGCATTATTCTGACACAAGATGGCGCCAAACAATCAAAATACAAAGCTGACAGAAACAAAAACATCTGATGTAGTATACACTAACCTGCGCATTATTCATTCACAAGATGGCGCCAAACAGTTAAAAACGCAAAGCTGATGGAAACG
>CAIGQQ010006944.1:617890-628540 GCA_903798035.1 Danio albolineatus
CTTACGTAGACAGAGAAACGTCGAGGTGCGCTGCTGATGTTTCCAGAAGGAGAGAGGCTTTTAGGAATGTGCTCCAGGCAGAAGCCGTTGGGGATGACACTTAACGAGAGCCTGATCACCAGATAACCTTGGGAGCCTTTAAAAGCCCAGCAGTTTCCTGGGTACATGTCCGGCTACAGGATAGACAGAAATATATTACGCACCACTTTTGTGTCTTACATTGTAGAGCCAACCAATATGCTTTTAGTATCAAGCTCTTAAAGCAGGGGTCTCAAACTGCCAGCCCCCAGGCCATTTACAGCCCACCCTCCACCTCCCTCAGGCTCGCAACTGACGTCAAAAACATAACAAGATTCGGTCCAACAAAATACATTTTTTTGAACCACTATGATTGTTGTTCAGTCGCGTCTTGCCACTTGTGGTTTTGACCCGCCACCTAGTCGACATTTAATATATTGCATTCAGGTTAGTTTTGCTTTCATTTTCTCTCAGTGTGTGGTCGAGAGTAACACGCATGCGTTTTAAATCCGTTGATTTAAACGTTAAAAAATATGTCCGTAAGTGCTCTATTTTTCTAAATATTTAAGGGTTGTTTGATTATTATTAGTTTTAAACCACTTGTATTTTGTTGTACAAACACTTCATCATGGCTTACATGTTATGCTGGTGGTGTAACAAATAAGATAATTTTGCTAATATTAGATTCAAATAGTTTTATTTGATAGATTTTCCTCATATGCTTATTGAGATTTGCATAAAACTATGCACATTAGTAAAATTGTACTGCTGGTTGTATTGAACTAAAGTAAATGTGAATATGTACATATTTCTCCCCTTTGTTCTAGTTTTACAACAAAATAAAAAGATATTGAGAGGAACAATTTCCAGTAAAGTCACTTAAGTTCCCCAAGCTGCTTTCTGCTGTTCTTACGCTATTGGGACAAATACAATTGGTTGGGACAGAAAAATAACTATTATGCCTATTATTTGTGGTATTTTCATAGCAATTTAAACGACCCCTTCCATATGTACATCAAGAAATAAAAAGCTCGAGTTTTGACTGCATATCATCTGTGGAAGAATGATTGAGTGTGTATATTTCAGCAGCTGATGTGTGTCAAGATAAACGTGCTGATTTGCATTATCACTGGTGAAAGGTAATGCTTGAAATATAAACGCCATTTATGTTGTCCTAAGATGTATCTAATTAATTGTTGTTATAAGAAGCATCAATATCAGTTTTCCACTTTTTTCTTGTGCTTGAATGTTGAAACGGCCCTCACATGAATTGTCAGTCACTGAAATGGCCCCCCGCCATTTTGACCCCTGTCTTAAAGGGATAGTTCATTGAAAATTTTCTACAAAAAAGATATATTGAAGAATCCTGGAAAACCTGTAACCACTGACTTCCTTAGTTTTTTTTTTTTTTTTTTACTATGGAAGGCAATGATTACAGGTTTTCAGCATTCTTTAAAATATCTTCTTTTGTGTTTAACAGAACTCATAATAGTATATATAAAATAATATGAGTAAGTTTTAATATTTATGAGTAAACTATTCAATTTAAGGCAACACACAGCATGCGAATAGGGTTTAAAAAAATAACTAAGTGCAAGTGAGGCATTACTTAATTAAATATGAACTGATTTGCATACACTTCTACCTCAAAAATCCCACTGGGTGAAGCAAGGTTCATAACTCATTTTTCTGACCTATTAGCGTCCAAGGTTTTTGTTTTTGCAGAGGGGATTTTGGGAATTTCCACTTAATCACTCCATAATTCAGTAAATACCTCAAACTACCTGTTGCAGGATTAAATGCTGTATATAATCAGGCAAACTATGTATGAACATCTCACTCTGTAACAATCTTCAGAATACAGATATGAATAACACTGTAAAGTATGGTGTATGTAAGAGCTGCTTAAGTACACTTTGAAAACAGCCTTTAAAATATGTACAGTACATTCTATCACAAATTGATACAATGCTATAAAAGTTACACTTAAATGTGGATGTGGACTTATTTTGGATGTTTTCTTTACGTTAGACAAAAAACAAAACACTTTATGAAAAGCTCAAAAGCTGAAAATAGAAGTGTGCATGAACAAGCAGTGGTTCTTCCAGCAGTTAGAGGCTCATATACACCAAAGAGAACCACAGTAATGCCGAGTTCAGACTGCATGATTTTCAAAGCAGTCGTGTCACAGATGTTTTCACACTGCATGACTATCTAGGGTAGCGTTTCATCGCTGCTGCGCTTACACTGCGAGATGGATCGTGACGGGGTTTTACACTGCATGACTTCACAATAGGAAGAATCGCCGACAACTTTGTCTCTGTCTGCAAACTACGTCTCACAACCAAACACACGTGAGAAGTGACATGGAAACATCACAATGTGACGTAGTATATCTTTTGTTATTAAAAGAAGCATTTAGTTGCGTAGAAAATGTACTTTATTTTGCTCACCTGGCATTTGAAGGGAATTAGCAATTTCTCCTCTACCTTTTTCATTTCTGACCCGATTGTGGTTTTGCTCAGATACGTCAAACAGACACAGGTGCTGCTGCAACATTTCCACTAGTTTTTCCTCCATTTCTTTGGTCCAAATAGACCAATATTAAGTGCTTTTAACTTCTCCCCAACCTCCCGCTGGCCTGCAGACACCCATAATACTAGTGGATGATCGCCTATGTTATTTTCAGTCAGAACACATGATTTTGAATCGCTGACAGCACCAGATATTTAGCACGTCAAATATCTCACGAATGTAAGCGAGCGACACTATTGCGATTCTGTCAGATGGCTCACACTGTGTGATTGTCACTCAAGTGAACGAGCACCGATTTACCTGTGATTACTCAAAACCTGTTGACGAATCAAAATCAGGGCCACAATCATGCAGTCTGAACTTGACATAAAGCTGTAATTGAAGTTTTTACCTGGATGACGACGCGTGGTGACTGTGAGAAATACCACAGCGGGATTCCAAACAGGCTCATCAGTGCTGTTTTTGTCTCGTATGTCTCTGAACAGCGAGTGCTGAGGACACTGCCACCTGCACACACATCAGCCTCAGGTAAATGCATCTTGAAATGGCCAGAGAGGTTATAATAAACAAATAAGGGATAAAATACATCCAAGAGGTTGTTATAGCAGAATTAAGCCTGCAAGCCTTACATGACTACTTGCCACAAAACAATTAAGCACTATTCAGTAACAAGATGGTGCCAAACAGTCTGAAAAGCAAAGCTGACAGAAACAAAACTGGTTGAATAGAACCTACAGCAGCGCTACAGACAAACAGATACAAATAAACGTGGATCTATAGTATCCCGATGTAAATGTTTCAAGTGATAGACAAGGTGATCGAAGGCCTGCGTTATTTAGTGGTTATTTCAGAATGACCAATGAGAATATAGACCAGACAGCCTTGTAATAAATATATATAACATGTCACTACATGTTATGACTTACTACAAATATGGGTTTTGCTCACCTCCAGACTCCAGAGCGTAGTCCACCTGTCCTGTGCGATCTTCAGAGTACAGCCTCAGCGCACGCTGCACGATCAGCTGCACTTGCTGGAAGATTGAAAGGAAACACAGTTGTTATAAATTATAGTGAACTTACAACTCGGTTCACCTGAGCATTTATTTTTGTTTCCAATGTGAACCGTATTGTACTCTTTTGGGGACTCTTTTCAAGGGTAACTATCACAACAGTACAGTACCAAAAGTGCAGAGCTAGACTGGCTGCTGAACGCTGATTGGTTTACTGAGAATCTTCACTTGCATTTGAAACAAGTAGGGTTGTCACGATACTGGAATTCGATACCAATCGATGAGATTTTAAAAACGTCCATTTCCTGCTAACATTTGAGCACTGTTGAGTGCAAATCAGTGCTGTTTAAGATCAAGCTCAACAGCGCTCAAATGTTAGGACGTTGATGAAATGGATGTTTTTAAAATTTCAGAACTGATTGGTATCGAATTCCAGTCTCGTGACAACACTAGCAACAAGCCAGCGGAACGACAACACAGTATGAACATTACACCACCAAAACACGCTACCATAAAAACACAATGAAGACACACAGTTGAAATAATGAACTTGATTTCTTCTAGAACGAGAACTTTCTGCAGTACATCATGCCTACCAAAATGAGTACTATTGGAAAGACTGAATAAGATGAGCCATCTCGTACTGAACAATACTTTACTGTCATTAAAGACATCTTATAAGGGTAATGTTTACATACAAAGAAAAAAAATCTCATATCAGCTTCCCAGATATTGCTACTATGCATTTAAATCTGTAAAAAAAAAACATTATTTTATCATCAGGTGATCTACTCACACATACAGCAAGCCTTAGATAAAGGTAATAGTAACTAAATGGAAGTATTATTTCTACTGGATTTATACTTATGTATTTTTTTCTGATCTGTTTCAAGGGAATTTCAAGGTTTTATTGTGGAGCAAACTGAAGTCCAAAGTTTTCATATGCGTTTTTTTTTTTTTAGTATTCATAACCGAAAAACGTCACGTGCACAAACCTTGCACGAGTCGGATGCATATTAATTATTTAATTCTGAAAAAACAAAACAAAAACTTTTGGGGTCAATTCAAGCAGTGATGTGTTCTTCTCTCTTCTCTAAAGTACAAATAGAAAGAGGAATAGGCTACACATTGTGTTCATCCCATACTGCATAGAGAGGAAGCAGTGTTCTGCTCTTTATCAAAGAGCTGCGCTGTATTATCCAGAAATACAAAGTTTATATCAGAAATCAGTGGAATTGTGATATATTGCTTGTGATGCTTTACATATAACCTATGTAAACAAATCTGGAACAGAGACTGGCAGTACCTATAGACATTACAATAGATGGTGGCCGCATTGACGTATTGAAGAAACCATAGGATGTCTAGCTTTCTAATAATCTCTATGGGCAGTATGTCAGAGGTATGGACACACACACCACAACAGCAGGAGGGGAGAGGTGTGTCAGTCACTGAATTCATAATATGGGTCTCAGCTGTCTGCCACATCCTGTCTTAAGCCTGGTTTATACTCGACGAGTCCGTTAGGTTGCTTTAGTGCGCGCAGCGAATGTGACGTCATTGCTTGTTTGCAAGATAGCAAAAGCTAGTGATGCATCAAAGTTTGATTTTTAAAAATCTTAAATGGTTAGAAAATATTTATAATCATTAAAATAAATTCTAAAAAATTATAAAAATAATTAGTTTAAAAATCTTGAACGATATTTATAATATGACGTAGTTTCCGGAAACCTCCTACTTCTCTGTTTATCTGTCAGATTTTACGGTGGGTTTCATTTGACTGCCCCCTGTCGTTTTAAAGAATACCACAATGGCAAACGCGTCACGTATAAAAGCCTCGTCCGTATGCACTGTGTTAGTCATAAAGTTATTTGTGGCTCAAGTGACAGCATTTTTTATTTTGCCTTTTGCTTGTACAGTGGCTCTGAACTGTCAAACCTCTTAATGTGCTTTTTTGGACACTAAAAAAAGAAAAATAAATAAATAAATAAATAAACTATTAACTTATCTCGGAGGCATTGCGTCAATGTGATTGACACAACGTATAATTTTTTTTAACGTACAAAAATTACAGCTGAAAACCTTAAGAGAAAATAAAATACATTTTCATTATGTTTGTTAAAGTTGTTCACCCAAAAATGAAAATGAACTCGCTATTTACTCACCCACAAGCAGTTATAAAAGCTTTATGAGTTTCTTTCTTATGCTGATGACAACAGAAGATATTTTGAAGAGAGCTGGAAACCGGTAACCATTGACATCCATATTAGAAAAACAAACACTATGGAAGTCAATGGTTACCAATTTCCAACATCCTTAAAAATATATTCTTTCATGTTGAACAGGGCTAAGATTCTCATAAAGGTTTGAAGCAAGTAAAGGGTGACAAAATGGTGACAGAATTTTCATTTTTGAGAGAACTATCCCTTTGAGATGAATTTAGTCTTTTGTAGTATATTTAACATTATTTCTGAATGGCATTACAAAATGTGACTTGATAACCAATGCTGCTGTTTATGTGTGTGTGTTTTCTCTCTTCTACATTTTTTTAAGTAGTATCGCATAACCAAACAACAGTGTCTGTACCTCCTCTGACATCCCAGCAGCCCCGGCGGTGTGAGCGACGGTCTGTGTGACTGTTTCAGCAGAGGCCTGCTGCTGTTTGCTCTCCTGCAGCTGAAGCGACAGGTTTCCCAGAATGCTTCGCTCCAGGGTCATGAGTGTCGCACTGAGGTCAGAGGTGCTGGTGTACTGAGAGGCCAACCAGGGCAGGAGAGGTTCGGGGATGACTGCTTCACCTCTGTCCCGACCGTACAACAAGGCATACAGCTGCTCCTTCACCTGTGCGGACACCTGAAGAGAAAGTAGAGGAGATACCATTAAAAACAAACAAAAAAAATAAGTAGGATAAAGACATACTACTGGTCAGAAGGTATTATTATTTTTAATTTAAGTGAAAAAAAATGTAGGTTTAAAGAGAAAAACATTTAAACAGTATGATGATTTTAGTTTCAACAACAACACAAACTGCTCAACAGTTTTCAAAACTTTTAAACTAAATTAAAGAAATTGGTTATTTTAAATTGTAACAGTTTCATCATTTTTATTTTATTGTTGATCAATTAAATGCAGTCTTGGTGAGCATAACAGGTTTCTTTTAATTAATTAACTAATTAAATAAAATGTTAAATTCAAATAAAATCTTATAAAATAAAGATAAAAAACCCAATATGACAATAAAATAAATAAAACTAAGATTTCCAAACTTTTGACCGATAGTGGCTCATTTGCATTATAAATACTACAAACCGTTTGTTTTAATTAATTTAACATAATATAACATGTTAAATTCAACTAAAATTTAAGAAACTAAATATGAAATCAAAATAATAAAAAATAAATAATTAAAATAAATAAATTAGATTTCCAAACTTTTGACTGATTTGCCTCATTTTCCATTTAAATACTACACTGCGTTTTTTTCAAACAAACAAACTAACAAATAAATAAAATGGGGACTTAAAGGTTGATCAATACGTTTTGTGTGAACATGAATGTATAAAGATGAATGTATGTATGTATGTATGTATGTATGTATGTATGTATGTATGTATGTATGTATATATATATATATATATGTGTGTGTGTATATATATATATGTGTGTGTGTGTATATATATATTAAGAGTTTTTCAAGCGAGAATGTAGTTATTTAAAGTCAAATCGGCAGTTTATGTGTAAGGATAGCGCGTCTTTAAAAATCACAACATCTCAAGACCTGCCGGTGGATCTAATCTCTTGCATCTCTGTTGTTAAAAAGGGATACATAATTAATCTTTGGTGTATCTAACGGTCAGTCTTTGGACATTTGAACCTATAATTTGTTCTCAGGTGTATTTTTTGACAGATCACAAAGTAAGTTTCATAATTAATCTATGACCGTAAATAAAGTAATATTACACTGATCCTGCTTCTTTGGCTGATTGCTTTTGTTTTAAAGAAGATAAATAAAGCAGATTATTCCATGGTCTGGTGAAATTCTTGATTCTGATTGGCTGGAGGGTGTGGTATATTTCGTTGAAACGCACAGTCAGTTTTGATCACAGTTTGAAATAAATGCATTTCTCCCAAACGTTTACAGTTACTATAGCAACTCGCATGTGCTGTGCACGAAACCAACGAGGGCTATTAATGGCGGACGGTAAATCCGCAAAATTAGGAAAATACTCATAAACTATGCTACAAAATCAAGTTTTAAGAGTTTTTCAAGCAAGAATATATGTATTTTAAAGTAAAATCGGCAGTTTGTGTATGGATAGCGCGTCTTTAAAAATGTTGGAAGCTCCAGGCGGTCAGCGGCAGCTTCGCGAACGACTCCCCCCGAGTGAAGCTTTATGTCGGCCAGACCATCTCAAGACCCGCGGCTGGATCTAATCTCTTGCATCTCTGTAGTTAAAACGGGATATATAATTAATCTTTGGTGTATCTAACGGTCAGTCTCTGGACATTTGAACCTATAATTTGTTCTCAGGTGTTTTTGACCGATCGCAAGTAAGTTTCATAATCAATTTATGACCGTAAATAATGTCATATCGCACTGATCCTGCGTGTTTGGCTGATTGCTTTTGTTTTTAAGAAGATAAATAAAGCAGAATGTTCTCCTACCTGTCCTGATGTGTTTTTTCATTATGCAAACTTTACCTATATTTAACAGCAGAGATTTCTTAAATAGACTTTGGCTGCTTCAAAGACTCTAGAATACACTTGAAAATGCGTATTTAATTTATATGGTACACGTTTCTTTTATAAGATTTGTATGTTTATTATGAAATGTAAATCGTGGAAAATCTGCTATAGGCAGCCCTTTTTGTCAAGACAAAGCCAATATACAGATCCTCCCTTTTCAGAGAAGCGGTAGAAAGTAGACGAAAGAAACGTGTGACTTAGAATGTGACTGGAAACACACTCCAGGTGTAACTGGGAATGTCTCATTTGTCAACCTGTGATCAGACTGATGAAATCGCATCTTATATTAGCAGGTATAAACAGCACGCACATGATCGCGCTCTCTCTCTCTCTCTGCCTGTCACAGCTGATTCAGTGGAGGGAGTAGAAAATCTAACATGTAAAACTGAAAGAAATTCAGACAAATATTGCGCTGCGAAGAGCAAAACTATTTTGAACTTAGGCCTACCTTGACAATGACCATGGAATAAGCGGGATAATCAACGCCTTGCCTTGTCCTTTGCCTCCACGTCGTGTATTAATATCCTTTAACGCACGGCAAGCCGTTGATTATCTCTTACATATATATATAAGGGGTACAATGGTTCAATCTACTCATGGTTCGATATGCATCACGGTTTTAGGGTCACAGTATGATACAGAAACCTTCACAGAACAATATACATATTAGGTAATAAACACCTGGCAATGCAGCAGGCTTTATACATATGACTTTAGATTTGCATGTTTTCTCATTAATTAAACAAAAGTAGGGCATTTTGAAAATTGTATGTTTAAATAAAATGTAAAAAAAAAATAACGAGAGAAAACGCTTAAACTTGTTCTTTTTCTTTTTAAAAACTTTTTCTGTTTTACATCTTGACCAAAGAGTCTCAACCAATTATGCAGATAATTATTGTCAACACGTCTTAATAACTGAGCACTTTTAGAGTATTGATTACTTCTGTTTACATTATGCTTGCTTTACCCTGGCAACAATGCATTTTTATTAACATTCATTACAGAGAGCCCCGTTATCACTTATCAGGACCATCGTAACAAAAGAAACTTCAGCAAAGAGAGCAAATTTTAATTTTGTATAATTTGCAAATGCAGCAAGGTTATTTCTGTAAAATGTAAGTACAGTGTTGTATTTCAATGTGTACAAACTAAAAAAATAATAATAAAAAAAACATTGTTAGTAAAAAATGTTTAAAATATTATGGCATTTGTGTCAAATTCAAATAAAATTGAATAAACTAATAAAAAAATTGGGTAAAATAATAAACGATAAAATGAAAATAAAAACCAGATTACACACTTTTGACTTTTTTAAACAACACACCGTTTCATGAAGGGTGTCGAGTCGGTCACACTTCCCTCGGCATCCTATCACCCCCTGCAGGTCTCCTCTGATTCGTCCGAGCTCCGCTTCCAGCCTCTGAACCTCAGAGAGCAAAGCCTCATGCTTTTCCTGAGACACTCCGATGCTGCGTAGGCAACAGACGAGAGCAAACGTCAAAACTGAAAGAGCACAAGAGTTCACAAACAGAGGATTTATTAGTACGTTTTACCTGACAGGAGCCTGGACTGGAGCTTGCTGAGTGACGTGGATGTCCTGCGATTGAGAAGACAATTTGATGAATGAGTGTGAACAATGATTATTAAAAGTGCAGCAGGATTTGGATTTTATTTGTGATTTATACCTCAGTTCTGGAGTTCAGGTTTTGTAGCAGGACTTCCAGTTCAGCGAGTCGAGCTTCAAGGATGTTCTGATGCTGTATATGCTGCTCTTCAGTCTGGAGCATACAGTGAGAAAGGAAGAGAAGAATAATATACTTTATAATAAAAAAGACATCTGGTGGGGTAAACTATTGCTACTGGTTGATAACGTAAACACAGTAAAAAAGCTAAATGTCCATCAAAATTTATATTTATATATTTTTAAATCACATAAGCTTTAAAAGGTCAATATTATAAATAAATAAAAATGGAAAAAAGTTTTGCTACTGATTTCAAAGCAACATATTTAACCACAGCAAAACAATCAGTGAGTCCATTCATTTGCTAGTTGTATTTTTTGTAATAATTTTTAAGTTGTCACAGAAACTCCAAAAATCGATACGCTAAAGATGCATAAACAAATACAAATTCATCAGTAGAACTTACATAACATTACATACGTTAAATACTATATTGGAGTGTTTCATATTTCATAGAAATCAAAAACATAAATGATATATCTGGATAACATTCCAACATTACTTCCTTAAATTATAAGTAAACAAGTAATATACAACAAAACAACAAAAACTTGTTAAGTTCTTAAAAACCTTTGATTCTAATATATATATATATAT
>CAIGQQ010006944.1:628640-638894 GCA_903798035.1 Danio albolineatus
ATATATATATATATATATATATAATAAATCCCTAAATTAAAGCTTAAACTTTATTACATGGTAAAATTATTCCCAAAGGCTTAGAATGACAAGTTATAACTAAAACAATATATATATATTATAAAGTAATACACAAATATAAATGGTGAATAAAAATAAATGTAATAAATTATGCACACAATCAGTCAAAGATTTGGGGTCAGTAGGGTTTTTAAAAGTTTTAAAGCAAGCTTATCCTGCTCACCAAGGCTGTATTTATTTCATCAAAAATACAGTACAAATTGTACCAGTGTGAAATATTATTGCACTATAAAATAACTATTCAACAGTAGTTTATCATTTAATTTAATAATTTATTCCAATGATTTTAAAGTTGAATTTTCAGCTTCATTACTCCAGTCTTCAGTCACATGATCCTTCAGAAATCACACTAACTTTAATTATTATTTTTATTATTAATATTGTTATTATTGTTATTATTAATGGTAATAGTAATAAAAAGCAATAATAACTGGAGTATTCATTTTATTTGAAACTACATACAATAAAGCAGTTATTTAAATTTAATAAATATTTAACAATTTAACATTTTTTTAACATTTACCGAATGCTGCCTTGATGAACATTTTATTAAAATGAACATATTAATAAAATAAAAATAAAACTGACCCCAATCTTTTGACCGGTAGTGTATATTTGGACAGTTTCTTTTTCTTTGATCAACTTCAGAACCAATATTCACAGCAAAATAAATGAATAAATACATTTTAAAAAAGCTATCATGTATATGTTGAATACTTGATAAAAATATTTAATGCAACGGAAAATAGGTTTAGCAACATTTACAAGCAAAATTTCTCCTAAAGAACATCCATACTACTAAACGCATATTTTTGGTTCTGTGATCATTTTAAAACCTCGACATAAATGAAGAAATTTAATTAAATGCCAGAATTAAACTAAATAAACAAATAAATAAAACAGACTTCAAAATTATTATACCTGTATTTCTTTCTTCAAAACCAATATTCACAGCAAAAATAAATGAATAAACATTTAAGTTTTTTTTCTTATTAGGCATATGTTTAATATCTGATTAATAACTGAAATAAAAACAAACTAATTTATGCAAGAAAAAAACAAACAACTTCTCTAAATATGTAGCAAAATTACATGCACTGAAATCAACATCACTACAGATTAACAGACTAAAACAACCTCACAGGCCCTGATAAATATTATATATCATGCATGGTGTGTCTGACCTGTGCTCGGCTGAGGGTCTCTGTCTTCATGTCCCCCTCCAGCGCAGTGAATTTGGGCTGCAGGAGCTCCGTGACCCACAGGCCGAGGCTCTCTCTGTCTGTCTGCGTCTTCATCTGCTCCTGAAGAGATTGAGTTAAACCCAGCGCCTCCTCGTGCTGCTGCCTGGCCTTCAGTTCACCCTGCCGGACGCTTTCCCACAATGCTGACACACGCTGCTCCAGCAGAGCCAGACGCTCGCTGTTAATGGAGTCTGACGCAGCCTGGAGAGTATAGAGTTACATCACAATTCATGCATCTCTGTTCAATTAATTACCTCAGGAATTCAGTCAGAATTATAAGTCCATTTTTGTAGCAACACATGCTGAAGCTTTGTTCACAATGGACTAGAGGTGTAAAGCATCCATGATCCATTCATTTTTTAACTTGTAGATTAATCCTAAAGCTATAATGTTCACAGAGAGATCGCCTCCCGCGTCATTCAAATCACATGAATGAAAGCATTTCAGCTTCCCTGTAAATTTTTATATAGTTTAAAAAATATTTATAATCAAACACTACTTCCAACACTATAAATTTAAAATATTACAAAAAAGTGTGATTATATTTAATATTTGCACACGTCTACAGACAGATGTTTTTTTACAATTGGTTTATTACCTGTGTGACGACCAGTGGCGGGACGTCTTGTTCTTTAAGCAGCGGTTCTTTTGTGAAAAAGGGTAGTGCCGGTAAAGAGGGAAAAGAGGGAATGGATGGCAGAGCAGGAAGTGATGCGTAAGAAGTGACGGCTGTTTTCCACTCGGTGAGGTTTACAGCGGGAAGGAAGGACAGGGCGATGGGTAGACCGAGATACCATAATCCTATAAACAGGGGAAAAAAAGAACAAGAAAACCTTAGAAAAAGGATAGATAAAAATCACAATATTTTCATCAAAAGCTGCAATTATTGATGATCTGGTGCACAAAATTAACCAAAAACTCTCAGAATCTCTCTCTCTCTCTATTCATTTTTTGAATGAATATTTTTAGCCATTTCTCTGTGAATAATAAATATATTAGCAGCTTATAGATGCCTATCATTTGGAGAATGAAGTCACATGCATTGCTCAGGTGTGTAAAAATCTTGATGGTTCTGTGGGTCTCGTCTTTAAAATCTGAGCTTTATTTTGTATTTTCTATTAGGTTCAAGTCAGGTGACTGGCTGGGCCATCTTACAGCTTGACTTTCTTTTTCTGAAAGCATTTTAGAGTTTCCTTGGCTGTGTTTTGAATTATTGTCTAGCTGAAATGTCCACCCTGGTTCATCTTCATCATCCTGCTAATGTAGATGTTGGAGTGAAGCAGCAAATATAAATTTACACCGAGGAAGGGCAGAGGGTTGCTGAAGAACTACGGAAAGATTTCAGCTGCTGTCTGGGCTTTCACTGCCTTTCTACACCTCCCGTTCGTCATGTGTTCAATACTTTTTCCCTGCGTCATTTCATTTTATTACACATAACTTTATTTGTAAATTAATTACATTTGTTTTCTTTGCATATATGGATTTTTTGGGGTTGTTTCCAACATCAGGTAAAAATTTCAAGTCAACAGCACCATTAGAAATATGTTTTCTTTCCTGAATACCCAACAACCAAAGAATGGCTAGAGATAGTATATAATATTTATGTGATGGAAAAAATTACATTCTCCCTTCGACTTCAAATGAACGCATTTAGAAATATCTGGTCAAAGTGGACTGATTACATTAGATTGCTCCATGCGATCTTCATAGAAATATAAAAATATTACTACAGTATCACTTTTCAATTTACGACCCATTGCACTCCCCCTCTTAATTCTCTCTTTAGATTAAGAATTCACAGTTAATAAAAACCTAAAATTGATTGAACAAATAAAGATTTGACCCTCTCCGACCTATATATATATTTTATTTTATGAAACTTTATTTTTATTGCGTTCTGTTACTTTAAAGTTTGTAAAAAAAAAATGTTTAGCAGTAGGAAATGTACATTCTCTTAAGTGTAATTATTGTACTGTATTTATTGCTACCACAAATAAAAAAAAAAAAAGAAAAAAAAGAAAGAAAAAAAAAGAAATATGTTTTCTGAAATTAATGGTGACGTGTTCAATACTTATTTCCCCCACTGTATATCGATTAAAATAAAAGATTGGTCAAAAAAAACATCTTTAGGATCAGAAAGATAATATATTTAAATTCAATTGAGTTGTTGCAAAATTAAAAAGAAATCAAATAGATTTTTAATGCTTCTCTTGATTTTCCCTGTTTATTAAAAAATGTATTTAGTTTTTTTATTTGGCTGCATTAAATTTTTACTATTCTTTTCTTCTTCTTTTTTTTGTTAGATTAGCTCCAGATTTGGCTTTGACACGGACTTGCAAAGTATCCTATAGAAAATATGATTTTAAAAGAGGGGTGTACTCATTTATGCTGAATATAATGACATTTTTGTGACTCAATTTATAAATGTAACTCAGGGCCACACCTCTGGTTTTGGAAATGGAGAAGTGGAGAATGTGTGTGTGTGTGTTGTGCAACTGTGGAGAAGTGTGAAAGCAATCCAGAGAGTAAGTAGAGCCATCTGGGTTGAACTACCAATGATTGCACAAGTGTGGCTGCAGATCAGTGCCAGTGGCTTTATGGAGGAATTTCTGGATCATTATAATGCTTACTGTGCCACCAAACACACAAAAACATTGACTGGCTTTAATAGACAACTTTTGTTTGCATATTTCTCTCAAATTAGAGAAAGCAGTTTTCCAAAAAGAAATTTACCCTTTCTGACAAAACCATTTTATTTTGATTAATAAAGAATTGATCCCTTTCAAAGTTTGCCATGTAAATGCATACATATGCACTTGCAAACACAAAAGAGTCAATTCAACAACGCTAAGCAGTAAAAAAAAAGTTTTTGTTTGTTTGTCCAATAAAAATGAACAAATCCAACACAATGCTGATCAATGATATATCTAAATGAAGGTTTGAGTCTATACAATCTGCTTAATGTATCAAACTCTTTTGTAGCATTAACCCTTTAAAGGGCACTTTAGTGTTATTAGGGTTTTTATATCACTTTTGAGCTTTTAAGACTTAAGAGATAATAAACTAATAAATGTACAAAGAAATAATTTAACATTTATAAAACAATATAATAATATAATGTGCAAAAAAGTATAAATAAACAAATAAATAAATGTATAAATAAAAAAATATATCATTGATAACTATAAATGAATAAATACAATTAGGAATAAATAAATACATGTATTAATACATGAATAAATATAAACAAATGTATGCATAATTATAAACCACAGAATGTTACGTAATGTCACTTTTAAACAACTAGTTAATGCTGAATAAAAATATTACACACACACACACTCCAGATTTTTGAATAATAGAAACATATGTAATGTTCCAACTCATTAAGATAGCAGATCCCATAACTTTTATGCAGTGTCAGAACAAGAGTCCCCATATATACACAGCACATCACAGATGCTTCAATTAAATACGCTGCACAATTTATCTAACGCTAAGTATTATTCCAATTCATTTAAAAATCAATTTAAATGAATCCTCACCAAACAGCAGCAGAAAGGGCAGCAAAAACAGAAGCAGCTTCAGTAGTTTGGGCAGACACCTGACAGACAAAAATACAATAAAACACTCTCAAAAACATTTCTCATAAACGCATAACAACCAGAGAGAACAATCAACATGATTAAAATAAATGAAAAAAAAAGAAGCAAGAATAATCTGCACAATATATCGCAAACTTATTGTCATCATGATAATAGTATATGCGATATACACTCACCGGCCACTTTATTAGGTACACCTGTCCAACTGCTTGTTAACACGAATTTCCAATCAGCCAAATCACTTGGCAGCTATGAGAGTCTGAGTATTTCAGAAAATGCTGATCTACTTGTATTTTCACGTACAACCATCTCTAGAGTTTACAGAGAATGGTCCGAAAAAAAAAAATAATCCAGCGAGCGGCAGTTCTGCGAGCACAAATGCCTTCTAGATGATAAATGGTTCAAGCTGGTGGTGGTGGTGTAATGGTGTGGAGGATTTTTTCTTGTTTTTTTTTTCATTAGTACTAGTTGAGTCAACCTGAGTATTGTTGCTGACCTGACCATGTCCCCGCCGTTATGACCACAGTGCACCCATCTTCTGATGGCTACTTCCAGCAGGATAACACACCATGTCAAAGCGTAAATCACCTCAAACTGGCTTCTTAAACATGACAGTGAGTTCACTGTACTCAAATGGCCTCCACAGTCACCAGAACTCAATCCAATAGAGCACATTTGGGATGTGGTGGAATGGGAGATTCACATCATGAATGGGCAGCCGACAAATCTGCAGCAGCGATGTGACGCTATCATGTCAATATGGACCAAAATCTCTGAGGAATATTTCCAGTATCTTGTTGAATCTATGCCACGAAGAATTAAGGCAGTTCTGAAGGCAAAAGGCGGTCCGACACGGTACTAGCAAGGTGTACCTAATAAAGTGGCCAGTGAGTGCACGTATCGAAGACATGTGCGATAAATTACATTTATTTTATGCACTTGATTTTAATCTAAATCTGACCAATCAAATGGCAATCTTTATCCCTGCCTCCTCACTAGTTGTTGTTCTGCTATTGGCTAGAGCAGGGGTGTCCAAACTCGGTCCTGGAGGGCCGCTGTCCTGCATAGTTTAGCTCAAACTTCCTTCAACACACCTCCGTGGAAGTTTCTAGTTCACCTAGAAAGAGCTTGATTAGCTGGTTCAGGTGTGTTTGATTGGGGTTGGAACTAAAATATGCAGGACACCGGCCCTCCAGGACTGAGTTTGGACACCCATGAGCTAGAGTGACTCAAAATAAATATTTATAAAAACAACAGTCAATGTCAAGTAGAATGTCTGCTGAGGTTTTCACTCATTCATAGCATTTTAAGGACTAAATGCTTGGATCTTTTTTTTATCCTGAATTAGCTAATATCTTTTACCAGTTTATTTTACTATCATTACGTAGTAATTTAAAACAATACATATTTTAAAAAGAAAATTGTCGTTATCGCAATAAAATAACAACATCGCTTATCGATTTGAAATAGAATTAATTAGATCTGAAAAATATACTTTACCTGTTTATATTAAATATAATAAAACAATCAAATGACATAAACACAATGCTATTAAAAATAGCATTTTCTTCTAGGGAAAAGATTTATGATAAGAAATATCGTTAATCGCAATACTCAATAACAACATCTCATATTTCTCCAGTATCGTGCAGCACTAATGTGAACTTTTACCTAGTGAGAAGAAAGACGTTGATGAGAGACATGAGCGCTACCAGCTGATACCATCCTGTTCCCAACCACCAGAAGGCGCCAGTCGCTGCTTTCCCTGTTCAAAACACGAGAGGAGAAAGTCAAACAGAGCACTAAATGATTGACAGAAGACGATTATTAGTCCGAGAATCAGACACAGAGACACGGATGCACTGCAACCACCAGAGCTGAAAAGTTAAGAAAGGAAGTGCTGGTTAAAATGCAATCAGATTTCAGAAAGAAGGTGATGTTGATGCACTATTGACGGAAAGAAGGATCAAAAACACTGTTAAAGTCAAATGATGTCTGATAATGAAGGACAGGAGAAAGTGAGAGAGACAGACATGCATGCTGGAGTCTGAATTAACTAGAACGTTTGGTCATTTTGTTTGATATCAGGAAAAACCAAACCAGCACATTTAGGGATGATGCATGAAATTAGTTACAGTATAAAGCGGGGGTGTCCGGTGTCCTGCAGATTTTAGCTCCAACTTGCCTCAACACAACTGCAAAGATGTTTCTAGAAAGCCTAGTCAGAGCTTGATTAGCTAGCCTAGGTGTGTCTGATTGGGGTTGGAACTAAACTTTGCAGGACACCGGCCCTCCAGGACCAAGCTTGGACATCCCTGGTATAAAGTAAAGAATAATATTATAATAGTATTCATATTAATAACAATAACAGAAATACAATTAAATATTAATGTTTCAATAATAACATAGTAATTATAAATGTTTCAATCTTAATTTCTAATTCAAATATCCATTGAAGCTCTTGTAAACATTTTTCTATTCATTTATCATTGCAAAAACAGTTTCTGAAGCTCTAAATCAGTTAATAAGAATGTGTTTTAAAGGTTTATACACCTGAAGGTGAAGTTAGGCCCTTTCAACGAAACTGTTTGGTGCTAAACACTAGTATCTTGCAAAATAGCTAGTGAAATATCATGTCCTATCATCATATCAAATACCAGTAATTAGTAGTTAGTTATTAAAACCATTACATTTAAAAATTGGGTTTCTCCTTTCTGTTAAACAGCAGTTAACAAATATAAAAAATATATAATCAAAACTTCATTAATAATTTTGCCTTCAACTAAATGAAGACTATAGTAAATAAGACTAAAGTAATAATGCTATTATTAAATAAGACTATAGTAATAATGCTAATAATTTATTCCATTTATATTTGAACAAATATGTAAATAGTTGAAAAATGTGCTGGTTTAATGAACCCTGATCTGAAGGATAGGAAAAAGTGAGGGAGAGAGAAAGAAAGTCAAGCATGCTGGAGTCTAAATCATATCAACCTGGAGAACACACTGCAAACCACAGAATGGACTTCAGCTTTCGGCTCACAAATGCACCGGCAGAGCCGAAACCTCGGCAAACCCGAAGAAGACAGTAACCTGAGTCGCAGAACAACACAGTCAGACAACAACCAGCAATCCAGTCCAGATTTAACTCACAAAATAACTAACTTTAGTGTTTTACGTAAAATAATTTGTTTTTATAGTTTTTTTTTTATATAGAGACCAGACTAAGGCTGTTTCCATGATAACGTTGTAGGCAAAAACCTTTTTTTCTCTTGTGATTAAAAAAAAAAAAAAAAAACTTTCATATTTACATGACCTTATGTAAACTGCCAAAAGAGTTTATATAATATAACGATATTGGAAAAATATATGCGATATTTCGATATGTTGAGTGTTGCGATGATGATATTTCTTGTGATTTCTTGTGAACAAACTTGCAAAATTCATTTTTATCAGCAATTAAACAACAATTATTTATGTCAAGATAATAATTTTCTGAGCTAATTAATTCAGAAATCTATGTTAACGTGAAAACATTACAATTTTAAAACAGCACGAATGACTGAAAATGACGGAAAGAAAAGTAAATGGAACTCAATGCAGCCTGATGTAGTCGTCTGCAGTCACATATCGACACCTGTCGATCAGCAAAAGGAATCCCTGGTAACCCGGACCAATTAGTTATTGTTATAAATTAGTTATTTTTATAATTAGTTATTGTTACATATGATACAGTGGTACCGTTACTTGTGAAAACAAGTTAACACAAATGAAAATATTTTTTTTTCCCTTGTAACATCAGCAAAGTGAATTACAGTAATTCTAACATTTATTATTATTATTATTACTATTTATAAAAAAAATCCAATCTTCTCAAATCTCTTTATTTTTATTTTTTAACACAAAATAAGATAAAAAAAACAAAAAACAAAAACAAATTAGAAATTAATAATGTAATTAATTTCTTCTGGAAAACCTGATGCGGCCCAGCCTCACTCAGACTCTGCCTCGAGCGGCCCCCGGTAAATTGAGTTTGAGACCCCTGCTTTAAGGCCTACATTTTTAAAAATGTTTTTGAGATTCAAGACTTTTTAAAACCCTGTGGACACCCAGAGCCTAACACACTGACGTTGATGTCTACAAGACAAAGCTGTAAAGATCTGAAGGTGTTTAACCTGTGTAAGAAACAACAGCCCACAAGACTGTGAGCACGCGGTGGATGTAGGAATAGTGTTTGCGCTCTGTGTTCATCTCCATGTGCTGCTTCCCTTTGGAGTCGTCACCTGTAAGCCAACAGTGATGATCATCATGTGTGCTATCAGAAAACACAAACTAGTAACTAGAGTGGAGACAAGTTAAATTGGGAAAAATATCAACCTGGAGAACACACTGCCAACCCCACAACAGACTTCATCTTCCGGCTCACAAACGCACCGGCAGAGCCGAAACCTCGGCAAACCCGGTGAGGAACATTACCTGAGTTGTGAGACAATATAATCAGACAACCAGCAATGCAGTCCAGCTCTACCACCCAAATGTACATCAAGACTTTCAACAAACTGTTTAAGGGGCAGTTCACCCAAAAATGAATATTCACTCTATCTGAAGTGGATCCAAACCTTTATTAGTTTCTTTCTTCTGTTCAAAACAAAAGAAGATATCTTGAAGAAAGCTCAAAATCAGTAACCATTGACTTCCATAATAGGAAAAGCAAACGCTATGGAAGTTAATTGTTTCCAGCTTACCTCAAAATATCTTCTTTCATGTTCAACAGAAACTCACAAAGGTTTAAAACAAGTAAAGGGTGAGTAAATGGTGATGTAATTTTCCTTTTTGGGTCAACTATTGCTTTAAGTGTTTCCTGTACGCTTATAGAAGAACAATGTATATGGTGTAATTTGTTTTCCACTGCACAGTAGTGATGGCTGCTTTTCAAATCAATGCTTCATGAAGCTTCGAAACCATTACAAATCTCTTAAATCAGTGGTTAGGAGCGCATATCAAATTGGCATGGCCATGTGATGAAAAGAGGCTTCGTTACGTCATAACAGTTACGAAAATTTAATGGTTCACGACTAGAAGGCGATCTGCGCAGTCCCATAAAATACACGAATCACATGGGTTCATTCAGCACCCCCTAGTGGCAAATCACTGAACAGGTTTCATAGTTTTTACCTGTTTTATGAGTTTGTAGATGCTTTAATAAATGGAAAGAAATAAGTTAATATATCCTTTTTGGCCTTTTAAACAAAGCACACAATGGAACAAACAATAAATAAGCCTTCAAAATGTATATATATATTTATATGTACGGTGAAAGAG
>CAIGQQ010006944.1:639294-653518 GCA_903798035.1 Danio albolineatus
CGGCAAGCACAAGCGAGCTCTCTGGAGAAAGTGAAACTGCTCACACTTTTAGGCGGCCTCGTAAACAACAACAGGACACACACAGATTCTGCTCTTGTTCCTGGCTTTGTGACTGTTCATCAAGATGACGACAAGGTTTGTTTGAGCTCGGGTTGACCATGGCTCGTTATTTTATATATGTAGTATTCGCTGGTGACGTTTGTCTGTAAACCAATAGAGTTCAGCTGCACGTTTCGCTTCGCCTTTTGGTACTCTTTTGTTATGCTAGGTACCCAAAAAGTGGTATGATACTTCACTTTTTGGTACCATTTGACAGTGGAAACGGACATAAAAACGTACTGAACCATAGTGTACTACTCTGTGGAAACGGTCCATTACAAATAGAAAGAGGAAATATTGACAGTCCAATCCATTGTGCAGAGAGGAAAGAGAGTTTCGAGGTTTATTTCAGGAAATCAGTGGCATTTTGATACTTTGCTTGTGCCACATAAAACACATTTCCGTAAAACAAATCCTGAACAGAAACTGGCTGAACGTCAAAGGAATGGACACACACACACATACACACACACACTTGCAATACAGCTGAATGGGAAATGTGCGTGTCAGACACTGAAACCTGCATACAGAATGTGGTTACAGCAGTGTTTCTCACACACTTTGTCATATAGTGCTCCGTGCTACTAGTCACAGGATTCTGGATTTTGGCGTCACTTGGTGGTGGCTCTGAGCTGTTAAACACCTCTCAAAATGCTTTATACTAGGGCTGAACAATATTTGAAAAATATGACATTGCGACTGTTTTGAGATATGAATCTAATTTCACCAGATGATTTGAATAGCTCTATTTGGAGAGATTTCATTTATTCAGAATGACTGGGGTGATCAGGTCTTTTTCTGTGCAGTGCATCTGCATAAAATATAATAAATTACAAGCATATATAAAGATGATAGAGCAAAAATAGAAGGTTTTATGGGTAGTCTAACAGTCAAGCATAAAATAATTTTATACAATAATGTAAAAGTGGTTAAGTTCGATTCTCAGCCTTCAAGGTTCTATGCCAATCCTTTCCCTCTCTCTGATTCCAATGCTTTCCTGTCTGTCCTTCACTATCCAATCCCGATAAAAGGTGGAAAAACCCCTAAAAAATCATTTTAAAAAGTAGTATTTATTAATATCTTCATCTTTTAATCTTAAATAAATAATCTAATCCTGCATCTCGCATTGCAGTATTGATGTTCAAACTATGTTTTGTTCAAACCTACTTTCTACGGATTGAATTGTACCTGATCAGATTTTTTTTTTTTATTATG
Source organism: Danio albolineatus (assembly GCA_903798035.1). Lineage (NCBI taxonomy): Eukaryota > Metazoa > Chordata > Actinopteri > Cypriniformes > Danionidae > Danio > Danio albolineatus. Next base: position 640,609 of record CAIGQQ010006944.1, read on the forward strand.
AGGTCGAAGGTGATTAATTTTGGACGAACATTTCGAATTTAGTGTGCTATGACTTTTTGAGGGATAATTTCCCCCAAAATCAATATTTACTCACTGTTTACGCACCCTCAAGTGGTTCCAAACCATTACAAGTTTCTTTCTTCTGTTGAACACAAAAGAAGATATTTTCAAGAATGCTGAAAACATGTAACCAGTGACTTCCATAGGAGGAAAAACAAAGACTATGGAAGACAATTATTACAGGTTTTTAGCACTCTTGAAAATAAAATATATATAAAATATATCTTCTTAAAATATTTTTAATAATATCTTCTTAATATAAATGGAAGTTTGAAGGGTGACTACAATGATGACAGAATTTTCATTTTTGGCTGAGCTATCCTTTTAAGATAAGACAAAGATGGCAGGAAATGGATATCATTAGATGTTAGATATTAACATTGTTGACAAAGATTTAAAGGTGGTCTATGGATGAAAAATAACCTACATCATTTTTGTTTTTTTTGACGTTAATTCATTCATTCAGATCACATTCATCATTTTCAGTCACGTTAGCACCAGTGTCTGTTTGTAGCCAACAAACTTTTTCGTACTTATTTTCATCGCCAAAATTAACAAATCTCATAGTCCCCTTATGAGCCATTCAGTTCTTAGCAAATCATTTTTATATTAACACTTATGAAAATATTGAATATTGTGCCTCTCTGGTGATCTTGTAACATATTCATTTTTGCTTTATGATGAATCATCTCTTACGCCATTTGTTTATTTGGAGCTTTTAACATACTTCACTTCTTGCCAAGATTTAATGTGATTTTTGTTTCTCGCAGTAAGCCAGATAGGTTTGTGTGTAGTTAATGATATCTTCAGGAAAAGCACAAGTGAGAGAAGATATGTGACTCCTATAGAGTTGCCTTAGGCTTCTTTTGTGACCTCTGTACAGCAACACCCAGTTTTACTGGCCCGGGCGAATTTGGGCAGGTGCATAACTTACTTTTGTCACCTGTAATTATAGTCTGAGAGCTCTAAAGTACATTCACTGCCTGTTTGTAATGTTTCTTCTTTTTTCTTCGTCTCTGGGGTATGCTCCATGTCGAAGTCTAAATTTAAAATATGATTATCTTTACTTATTTTTACTGCCTCTTTCAGTCTAGTAGGTTTGGTTTAAGCTTAAAGATATGAGCAACTGTAATCTACAGCTTGTAGAAATATATTTTGTGCTGTGTGCTGCATTATTAGGAGTAATTATACCCTATAACAGTGGTTCTCAGAGTGGTCGTCGTAGTGATTTATTTATTTTTTTCAAAAATATCACATATGTTATTAAACTCTTAGAATTACTATATTTTATTCATAACCTACAGAAGATAAAATAGTATTGGATAGTTTTGTTAAAACAACAACATGCAAATAAAAAGTCAGCAGCCTTTCAATTCTTTTTGCGTTTATTGCAACCCCTGGGGTAATTACGCTAGATTAATGACGCAGCAATAGTGTTAGTTGCAGCGGCACAGTGTTAAACTTTGACTCCTTTACGGCACTCTCATACAGTTTAAATAAAGGCCAGGACTAAACATAGAGGATGATCTCCAAGTGGCAGTCTCCAAAATTAAACCAGGAATAGACTTGTGCTGTAAACATTGTGCTCATTATTTTCATTAAGTGAGTTTAATTTTGAATTAAATGAATAATGGATATGAAATATGTAATGGTTGTTAGACTGTCAATAAGCTTGTTTATATAGTTCCTATTGATGTGTGTACAATGTTTGTATGTTTATAATCACTGCCGAGGATAGCGGGGGTCACGATTTACTGGAATTGTTATTTTGGGGGTTGTGTGGGGGTTTTAAAAAAAGTTTGGGAACCCCTGTCCTATAGAGAATTGTAAATTATAATCATTGATTTGAAAAGTGTGTATCTTTTCTATTTTGTTTTTTACAATGTTTCAGAAGTTAATTTTTATTATCCGTTTCTCAGTGAACAAAACTAATTTATTAAATGGATATATTTATTAAAATTATATTTTTGTCATCTTTAGAAATAGAAAGGTAATACATTTAAATTCATGCAAAATATTGGGAAAAAAATATACAAACTACAACATTTCAGCACAATTATATATATATTTTTTTGTTTCACTTAAGTTTTGCTCTTAATTTTTTATTTTTTTTTATTTTCCTAACATATAAATTTGGTTGTTCTCATTTTGGATTGTTATCGTAAGTTATTTTGTTAGATTAGCTCCACAGATTAATCTAATGTATATGCACAAATATAATATTGTAAAGCTTCCTATAGAACATATACATTTAAATGAGAGATTTGTGAGAGGTGTATATATATATAGTGGCAGAAAATAAGTATTAAACACGTCCCTATTTTTCTTAGAAAAAAAAGCTGCTGTTGACGTTGTTGGAAACAACAAGAAATCCATATATGCAAAGAAAACAATATTAATTAGTTTACAAATTAAGTTATAAACTAATAGTGTATGAGTGTGTATGGATGTTTCCTGGAGATGGGTTGCAGCTGGAAGGGCATCCACTGCGTAAAACATGCTGGATAAGTTGCCGGTTCATTTTGCTGTGGTGACCCCAGATTAATAAAGGGATTAAGCCGACAAGAAAATGAATGAATGAATGAATGAATGAAGAAAGGGAGGTGTAGAAAGGCAGTAAAAGCACAGACAGCAGCTGAAATCTCTCATTAAATAGTAATATCAGCTGCTTCATTCCAACATGCTCGTAAGCAGGATGATGAAGACTGGACATAAAGAACCAGAGTGGACATTTCAGCAACACAATGATCCAAAACACAGCCAAGGAAACTGAAAAAGAAAATCAAGCTGTAGAATGGCCCAGCCAGTTACCTGACTTGAATCCGATAGGAAATGCAAAAAATGAACATCAGATTTGATAGTTGAAACCCACAGAACCATTAAGATTTTTACACTCTGTTAAAAAACTGAGCAATGCATGTGACTTCATTCGCCTTTAGGCTGTCTGCACCAAAAAACATTTCAGATAAAGTATTAAATACATCTCAGTAGTTCAGTACTTTCTCCTTTCTTCTCCTCATTCCATTGTTATCACACATAATGAATTTTTCAGATTTTTTAGTTTTGTTATATTTTTATGCTTGTATCGTTTGTTTTTATTGAAATCTGGTTCAATTTCATGTCAACAGCTCCTTTAGAAGTATTATTCCCAGGAAAAAAACAACAACAACGTGTTGAATACATATTTCCCCCACTGTAACATGAATTTGAGCAATTGTAAATCATAGGTTGTCTACATATTTTTGCTGCCTGATGCGTTTTCTAAATCCTAAAATTCCTTTTTATTTTCCCATCTACAGCTCGAGTTATTCGACCGCTGCCCTTGAGTTTGAGAAGGAGCACAAGATCAATCCCGTGTACGACTCGCCCAAGATGTCTCGCCGTAGTTTGAGACTCCAGACCAGCAGTGGTTTATATGACAACAGCTTCACTGAGGTGGCAGGGAATCACAGTGTGGGCTCATACAAGAGAGCCAACACCAGCACCACTACAACCAGCAGCAGCAGCAGCGTCAGCAGGTCAGATCAGATCTTCATCTCTGCCACTAGACGATAACAAACCAAGTGTGCAACATTACTTATCAGTAAACCCACAGAGGCTCGTGCCAGAACGTCAACATGTCTGGGGCTAAAGTGTGTGTGTGTGTGTGTACAGCATGTATACAATTGAAGTCAGAAATATTAGCCCATTTTCTCCAATTTCTGAAATGTATTTATTGTTTTTTCCAACACATTTCTAAACAATATAGTTTTATTAACTAATTTTAGTTATAATAACTAATAGTTTAAATACTAATAGTTTAAAAATTAAAACTATAATAACTATAGTTTTAATTACAAATTTTTAATAATTGATTTCTTTCATCTTTGCCATGATGACAGTGCATAGTATTTGACTTGATATTTTAAGAAACTAGTATTCATCTTAAAGTCCAATTTAAAGGTTTAACTAGGTTATTACTAGGGCCAGACGGAATCTGCGGATATTTTTTGCTATTTTTGCGCAGAATTGTGCTAAAAATCTTTGGATTTATGCGGAATGATTTTGGCAGTATCACAACTATAACCTTAATATATGAAATTTAAAATAATACCTTTTTAACTTTTTATTTAATGTTTATAATGCAAATTCAATTAGATCCACTTTATTTGGTAAACAAAGCAAGCCACTCGTATAAAATCTCTAGTAAAAGACCGAAAATAGTATTTTACAAACTGTATTGTAAATAAATCATATGAATATTTTTTATATTAGTCAATATTATTACTAAAATTTATTTAAAAACTGAATAAATAGAAATTTACAGACATTTACACAAGTAAATCAACAGAATCAATGATGGGCTAAAAATCTGCGGAATTCTTAGCGCGCAGATTCCGTGTGGGCCTAGTTATAGGCTGCTTTCACACTAGCACTTTTGGTCCGCTCTCGGGTTCGTTTTACATTAGAGTATGGTACGTTTAGCTAGTGTTAAAGTTGTCTTCTGAACTCGGGTGCACACCCACAAACCGTACCCGAGTTCGCCTGAAAGATGTGGTTTGGGGTATGGTTCACACGATTTCTGGTTCGGTTCATATGTGGTATGAACGCAATCATACCAAATAACGGAAGTGAACCGCCATCTGTACAACAAACTATAGTTTTCATAACCTTAATTCATGTGTGTGTCTGAGTATCACATACTGTATCTTGGTGACAAGCGGGACTGAGCCAGGGCAAGCACAGTGATAATGTCTGCTTGTCTCCTCCAAAAACAATCGAACTTGGGTACGGTCCAGGCAGTTGAATTAAGTGTGAAAGCACCCTTAGGCAAGTCATTGCATGACAGTGTTGACAATCGTTGACAAAAATGGTTTTAAAAAATATTTAAACTGCTTTTATGCTAGCCGAAATAAAACAAATGAGACTTTCTCTAGAAGAAAAGATAATATAGGAAATACTGTGGAATATTCCTTGCTCTGTTAAACATCATTTGGGAAATATTTGAATGTGAAAAATATTCACTGGAGGGTAGATAATTTTGACTTCAACCGCATGTACACAACATTTTATTTGTAAGTGCTGAGTCACTATTTGTAAAAAGATTGATAGTGCTTGAAAAAAGAATGACAGTGAAAATATCAGCTTTGCTCCATATAGAAATTCCCTATAAAGGTATGTTTGTGCGATCAGCCCACCTGCACATATTTTACATGACGTGCAGCAAGTTTGTACAGCTCACTGTGCAGCAATCCACCAATCAGACCTGTATGGTAGAGTGGCCAGACGGAAGCCAATCCTTAGCCTGGAATTTGCCAAAAGGCATCTGAAGGACTCTCAGACCATACGAAACAAAATTCTCTTGTCTGATGAGACTAAATTTAAACTCTTTGGAGTGAATGCCAGGCGTTACGTTTGGAGAAAACCAGGCACCGCTCATCGCCAGGCAGCATCATGCTGTGGGGATGTTTTTCAGCAGCAGAAACTGGAAGACTAGTCAGGATAGAGGGAAAGATGAATGCAGCAATGTACATCCTGACATGACATCCTGAATGAAAACCTGCTTCAGAGTGTTCTCGACCTCAGACTGAGGTAACGGTTCATCTTCCAGCAGAACAATGACCCAAAGCACACCGCTAAAATATCAATGGAGTGGCTCCAAAACAACTCTGTGAATGTCCTTGAGTGGCCCAGCCAGAGCCCAGGCCTAAATCCTATTGAATGAATACTTATCGGGTGCACTATATATATATGGTGGCGTAGTGGGTAGCACGTTCGCCTCACAGCAAGAAGGTTGCTGGTTCGAGCCCTGGCTGGGTCAGTTGACATTTCTGTGTGGAGTTTGCATATTCTCCCTGTGGTTGTGTGGGTTTCCTCTGGGTGCTCTGGTTTTCCCCACAAACATGTGGTATATTCAATTCAGCTCTAGCTGCAATCTAGTCCCGGAGGCTGGAGAACTCGAGGCTCGTCTGTCCTTGGAGGGTCACAGGAATCTGTCTCTTGCTTGCTACTCCGCCAAGCAGCTGCTCAGGATACAGCGAGGTCCAGGATTATGGAGCCTTGGAATCGTCTCGTCGCAGGTCTTGGATCGCATCCGTGGCGCTGCATAGTCTCTGGGGGCCTCGGGATGAGTATCCCCAGGTGGAAATAGAGAACAAGGAGAATAACTTGCATAGCTGCTCTTCATAGTGTATATAAACGAGATGCGTGGAGCACATTCATGCATCATACCGCTATGTGATGTATTGAGTGTATGCTTTACTCAAAAGATAGGTCTTTAATCTAGTTTTGAACTGCGAGAGTGTGTCTGAGCCTCGGACATTATCAGGAAGGCTATTGCAGAGTTTAGGAGCCATAAATGAGAAGGCTTGACCCCCTTTACTTGACTTTGCTATTCTGGGTACTACCAGAAGCCCTGGTAGTACCCAGGTATAGGTGAATTGGGTAGGGTAAATTGTCCGTAGTGTATGTATGTGAAATGAGTGTGTATGGATGTTTCCCAGAGATGGGTTGCAGCTGGAAGGACATCCGCTGCATTAAGCATATGCTGGATAAGTTGACGGTTCATTCCGCTGTGGCTGGGATTAAGCCAAAAAGAAAATGAATGAATGAATGAATATATAAATATATTTGAAATATATATTCTTGTCCTATAAGCCACATCCTTCTGTTAATCTAAAATGATTATTTTTAAATAGAGCTATTCAAGTCAGCTGGTTAAATTGTATTGTTGTCGCAATATATATTGCTGAAATACAAAATATTGCAATATCAGGTTTTTTTTTTATATTGTACAGCCCTGTTTCACATCCTGTTTCCACCTGTATTTACAGGGTTTTTACGGGTGCTGGAAATCCTCGAAAATGCTCTGTTTTCACTTTCAGTTGTCATTAATCAGTTGTTGTTTTTTTCCACAGGTCTGTGCGGGGCAGAAGGCAGCAGCAGGATTCATCCATCTATGAGTCGCAGAGCGTCACTGGGAGTCCTCAAAGCGCATCAGACCTGAGCTTCACCAGTACAGCCAGTACAGATGCGTCTCTGATCTCCAACATGCTCAGACAGAGCTCCACCACAGAGACATACTCTGGTCAGTGCCTTTCACTGGTTTCATTATTGATGAAAAAATGAGCATTTTTGGGTCATATAAATGTATGCAGATTGTATATTTAATGAAATATTACATAATTTGCATATGTAATCATCCGTATTTTAAGTAAACTTGGTAAAAAAACGTTAATGTAGTCAACCACTACCTAATAAATATATTATTTTGTTACCCTGCCTGTACATCTGCAGTGTCTTACAGGCTGACTGTATAAACTACAACTAGTCCTAAACTACTGTCGTTGTTTTTTTGACAGAGATTCAAGATTCTGTTTAAGATACAGGAACAAAGTTACTAGCTCTCTTATTTTGCTGTGACCTGTAGATCAGGTCAGGATTTACATGACTCTTTTTATTCATTTTTTTTTTTTTTTGCATTTAGCCTCACGGAGAAGAAGAGCCGTTAACCGCTCTCTGTTGGAGAATGGAAACGTCAGTAAAACGGAGGCACATGCTAATCTGGCTAACGGCTATTTCTGTAAAGACTGCTCCTTCCATGCCACAGAGAACGAGAAAGAGACGTCATATTCTGTACCGTATTCCACATCAGAGTCCGCAGCGTATCAGACAGCAGCAGCAGACGCCACCATGACCACCTCTCTGAACACTGTGGATGGTGCAGGTGAGGACGATATGCTAACTATTTTCATCTATTTATGTTATACAAAACACTTCATTACCTCAAAAAATTTGTTTTTGTTTTATTTATTTATTTATTTTTTTATTTTTTTTTTGGTTCAGTGTTTTTTAGATTACACATGTACAAGTACAAGGCAGTTTAAGCCTAACCAGAAGTGCAATAGCAGCAAGTGCAGGATATAAGTATAAGTTATAAAGTGCAATTATAGAAAAACTATGGTTTATGTTTACTGATGGATATAATGTAAACATTATATACAGGTTGTATTAACTACTAGGTACAGGTTGCTAATAATAATCAGAAGTATGCAGATAAATATGAACGTCATTACAAATGTATATGTGCAGTGGATATGTACAATTCAAATTAATTTGTGCAACGCAGTGCAATGGATATGTGCAATTTTAATTGCTGTGATTTTGGGGAATGTAAGTTATGAGGAGAGTGTGGGGGTATATGAGGTAGGCATGGGCTGGTGTAAGATTTTGACAGTATGATAACCTTGGATAAAACAATCACGGTTTCACGGTATGACGGTATTATTTACTGCTCTAAAATATATTCATTTTTAAATGTCTGGCTAAAAAACAAAAACTTTTTAGAAAAACATAAAAAATATTTTGGGACAGTAAACATGTCAGGCTAAATAATTCAAGTAAATTATTGACTTCTGCACAGATGTCTTTACAATTTACACCTAAAAAACAAAAAAAATTAAAAATAAAATAAAAAATCTTACACACACCTTAGGAACGGTATAGAAGAAAATTTTGGCGGAATGAAAACCTTGACTTTTCCAAACCGCGGTATACCTTGAAAACAGTTATCGCCCCATGCCTAATATGAGGGGGCAAAAGAGTCAATTGGAGCAGAGTTCAGATACTTCTGGGGAAAAAACTGTTCCTCAGTCTGCTGGTTTTGCTAACCTTTTACGGTTGTAAATGTAGAACTTTAGGTAAGTCACTTAAATTATATTAAGAAAGAAAATCTCCTATTTTTCATGCACACTGTGTTAGTCTGTTAAAATTGACTATTTTATTATTAAGTGAAGTGCATGTTAGGATTTTAGACTGGGCAGTGTGGGGAAAAAACAGTCAAATATGGAAAAATCAAATATGGTGTACAATCATACACATGACTACTCACTATATTGAATATTATTATTATTATTATTATTATTTTCTACTTTATGTAGCATCACCTATGTGTATTAAGTTTATTTAAGATATCGCTCCTGGTTCAATAAACTATATGTCTACAGAGATGTTGAAGTGATACTATTGAAGTGATACTATTCTATTCATTGATGCAATTCTCCATTTATAAAAGTCAGTTCTAATCTAAAAATATCTCCAAGTTTGGAGAAGATGCCAGAAATGAACTCTGTGAATAATACAACAATACAAAGAATGATCAGATACAAATCCAAAATAAAACAAAAATAGAAATATACAACATTTACACACTCAACAGAATGTAAATTGACCAAATTGGGAATGGAACTCCATCCCACCAACAATTAGAAGATCACATACTTTTCGTTCTTTTCAGTTTCATGTTAAAAACTGGTTATTGACAAATCAGCATTGTCAGTATTAGTACTATATTTCTTGACACTTATTTGTACTGTTTATTCGTGGCTTTTGTCTTCTTCTGCTGCCATCAATCTGTTTCTGTTTTTTACTCTTTTTTTTTACTGTATTTTATATATGATAATGTATTCTATGTTATTATGTTGTGTATGCTTTTATTTTATGTGTGACTTTTTTTTACATTCTGTTAGGGGTCTACAGATGAAAAATAGCCATTCTTGGCTAATTCTGGCTCATTTTACAGTAATGTTTATTAATGTGCATTGACCCTGTAAACAAATAAACTAAGCTAAAAAAAATTCTAAATCATCAAGTGACTATGAGGTGACAAACTCTTAAAAATTGAAACAGTGTTAATATAGAAGCTAGTCATGGGATGTATATGGGGTATACCGTGGTATGGAATAGTCGAGGTTTTCATACCGCCAAAATTTTATGCTATACCGTTCCTAAGGTATGTGTAAGATTTTTTTATTTATTATTTATTTATTTATTCATTCATTCATTTTCTTTTCGGCTTAGTCCCTTTATTAATCCGGGGTCGCCACAGCGGAATGAACCGCCAACTTATCCGGCATTTGTTTTACGCAGCGGATGCCCTTCCAGCCACAACCCATCTCTGGGAAACACATCCATACATTCTCATTCGCACACATACACTATGGACAATTTAGCTTACCCAATTCACCTGTACCGCATGTCTTTGGACTGTGGGGGAAACCGGAGCACCCGGAGGAAACCCACGCAACCACGGGGAGAACATGCAAACTCCACACAGAAATGCCAACTGGCCCAACCGGGACCTGCCCCAACCGGGGATCGAACCAGTGACCTTCTTGCTGTGAGGCGAACGTGCTACTCACGCGCCACCGTGGCGCATGAGAGCAAGTAATAGGTAAAAAAGTCCAGAGACTGAAAGTTTGATACACCAAAGATTGATTATATATCACGTTTTAAGAACAGAAATGCAAGAGATTAGATCATTCGGTGGGTCTTAAGATGTTGTGGCCAATATACAGCTTTGCTCGGAACGGGAGTCATTCGTGGAGCTGCCGCTGACTGCCTGGAGCTTCCAACATTATTAAAGATGCGCTATCCTTACAAATAAACTGCCAATTTAACTTTAAAATAACTATATTCTCGCTTGAAAAACTTGATTTAGTGGCATAGTTGATGAGTATTTTCCTAATTTTGTGGATTTCCCCTCCGCAATTAACAGCCCTCATGGGTTTCATTTGCAGCATGTGCGAGTTGCTATAGTAACTGTAAACATTTGGAAAAAGCGCATTTATTTCCATCCAAAGATGTAAATTAAACTTGCGCCCAAACGTCGAACATCAATCACTCAAAGTGAACAAAATCATCATTCCCTGATCAACTGGTGGCAAATATCAAAAAGAAACTTGCTGTAGTATAGGAGAAGCCACTGTGGGCTTTTTCCCTTATAGAATACATTACTTGCAGATTTTTTCTATCAAGTATAAAGTTTATCCTACTCAGTGGGCGCATTACTGTTTTAAGCGCATTTTTAAAATGCATGTCCTAACCCCAGCCCTAACCTTAACCCTAACCGATGTGCATAAAACTTAGGTGGATGGAAACATAGCTAGTCAAAGAAGAACCATCCTTAGTTGTCCAAAGAACTTTCAGCAAAACAAACATTCTGTAAAGAACACTTTTTAAAACTCCCAAAGAATAGATATGGAATGAAAGAGTTCGTCACGGAACTATGGATTCCAAAACAGAACCTTCATTATCTTTCTAAGAGAGTAAGAAGAGGATTCTGCACCTTCTTGAAAGCTCGTGACGGAGGTTTCCTGATGGGTTTGGAGATCTCGCTCCGTTTGGACACTGATCCATTGCCTTGTTTACTGGTGGACGGTGAGGGTGAAGGGGTCGTGGCTGTGGGGCTCGTCCGGATGGCCATTTCCTCTGTGCAGGTGAGACGAAGGCTGCGGAAATACTCATCAGTCTCTCTGTCAACCACCAGCAGTCTGGTCTCATGTTCCACTGCTTTAATCCGCTGCACCACCTGAACACAAGACAAACGCACATTTAGAAAAAACTGCTTATGGTTCCACACATTGTACACAGCACCTTATAACCTGTATATTTATGACAAATCTGTACATACATTTCAACATCCAGATCTTGTTGGACTGACTGCATCTCTGTTTAATGTCTATCATCTTCTTTTTTTTATATTTATTCTGTGTTGTCACTTGTCACTTTATGCACACTGGAAGCTTCTGTAGCCAAAGCAAATTCCTTGTGTGTGAAGCACACTTGGCAATAAAACTGATTCTGATTAACAAATACTATAGTAATTAATAGTAAAGTGTTTTTGAACCATACTATAAGTGTATTATACTTTATTTATTATAGCATCTACAACACTTTAATGAATTCAGAATACAGTGAACTGATAAACTGTACTAAATACTGTAGTATACTTTAGTTCTTACTATGGTAAAAGGTGGTGTAATGTAGTATAACACACCCTTGAGGTAGTTGCAGAAAACTACAATACTGGGTTCATATTACTGTAGTTCGTGTTACCATAGCAGCTATACCACAACAGATTCATTCTATCCACAGCCATATCCCCCTGCAGCCTAAGACCGGTTGCTCACTAAAGCCAAGCAAGCTTGTCGGTAGCTGGATGGGAGACCACATAAGAACACTAGGTTGCTGTTGAAAGTGGAGTTAGTGAGGCTCAACGACTGGTCTGAGTGAGTCCTAATGCCCCGGTAAAGTGAAGGGGACACTATACTGTCAGTGAGCCGGGTCTTTTGGATGAGACATTACTGTAAACGAGGTCCTAACTCTCTGTGGTCATTAAAAATGCCATTGCACTTCTCGTGAAGAGTAGGGGTGTAACGCCGGTGTCCTGGCCAAATTCCCCCCATCGGCCCTTAACCATCATGGCCTACCAATCATCCCCATCCACTGAATTGGCTCTATCACTGTCTCTCCACTCTATCACTGGCGCTGTTGTCCTGTGGCTGCCGTCGCATCATCTAAGTGGATGCTGCACACTGCTGCTGCCCTATGATTGTGAAGTGCTTTGGGTGAACATACACGATAAATGCGATATATATATATATATTAGGGCTGTCAATTGATTAAAAAAATTACCTAATTAATCACACTTTTATTTGTGATTAATCATGATTAATCATGAAAAGCCGTATTTTTTACAGAAATAAAAACACAGGCATGTAAGTGCCGTTTGAATTTTAAAACAATCAATGCCAATAACAAACAAAATATTTCCATGTTGGATTCTAAGTGAACTACAATAAAAAAATCCAAAATACAGGCATTGCAAATATGGAAATTGGAAGAAAAACATAATAATAAAGTATTGAATACAACCAATTGTATTCATTGTAAAGTTGTTTTGCGAGTTGAGAACATTAATTATAAAAGTAGAAACAGTTCAGTCCAGTCTGTTGACATTATCGGGTGACAACAAACACGCACGCACACACACACACACACACACACACACACACACACACACACACACACA
>CAIGQQ010006944.1:666179-680544 GCA_903798035.1 Danio albolineatus
AGTGTGAGCAGTTTCACTTTCTCCAGAGAGCTCGCTTGTGCTTGCCGGCTGTCTATGGGCGTACTCACACTATGTACAGTTCCCTTTAACCGGACCAAAGCACGCTTGTCCCCCCTTCCGTCTCTCCCGACGGCCTGCAATCACATTGCATTCGGGCCTGAGCACGCTTACGTCATCGATGATGCGCTATTCAGTGTAAGAGAAGCGCTCTCTGAGATTTCAGTGGAGATTTCTTTATATTATTATATCGTTTTAGTCGTTTGATATGCAGTGACACAGTCAAATATTCCGCCAAACAGATCAGCCACTGCTGACGCTCATAAACAATCATAAAGTCCTCGTGCTGCAGGAATTAGAAGGTTTACTAAAGGCGCAGCTGTTGTGCAGTGAGGGGTTTGTGTCTTTAATAATCCACGACAGTTTGCGTTCATTAAACAGTAAGAATGATTAATAAATCCATATGAAACAGTCCCCAAAAGTCACGTCTCCTCTTCAGTTTCAGGCTCAGGCGCGCTTTGCACTCTCACTACAAGCAAACCGCGCCAAAGCCCAAGTGGACCGGGCTGAGGCACAGCTCTTCCAACAGGGGCAGGGCCGGCCAGCTGTACCGTGCCAGAGCCCGATTTAGCGTACTCACACTTCTAAAATTATACGGGAAATGGATAACATAGTGTGAGTACGCCCTAAATTTGACATAACGAACTTCTCAAGCTGTAATAATATGCGCATGATTACTGAAGCACTGCTGACCTCTGATCCTTTCAGAAGTGGACAAACGAGAGTTAAGCGTGAAAAAACAAAGGAGTAAATGATTCTTTCAGAAACCTAAACCATGAACAAACTGCCATGTTTAACTATTACCATCACCTTTTGGACTGTTGTGAACTCCGAATGACGGAATTACTTTCTAACAAGAGGTTACAGTTTTTCTGTAGTTGGTAACACATCAGAGACTTTAAGGGTCTGTACGTGTTAAATTATGCTGCATTTATTTATTATTTTATATAATTGCAGACGTTACAGTAGGTTATTTTGCACCATCATTGAGCTGCAGTTATAATCAGATCATGTTTATAGAAAGGCTAGTAATGTACATTTATACACAAGTACGAACTACAGGGCAAGAACTTCTAGTTTTGGGGGAAAAAAAGGACATCGAAGAACATTTAATGCTTATTTTAGCTGACAAAATGAATACAGGTTGATTAAAAGACAAACTTTAATAAAAAAAACTTACTAAAAGATGAACCAAGTACATTTGAATAAAGGGCAGCTCGTTTAATCATTAAAAGATCCCAAAATCACAAGTTTGTTTACAACAGAGAGGACATATGGCATTGCTTTAACCATATATTTGAGAAATAACAAATATGATAGCCTACAAATATTAAAATATTAAGCATAGACTAACAATAACCCTATTTTTCATAAACATTACGTTATTTTACCATTACATTTCTTTAAATCTGTGTCAAGCAAAGAGTATTGCTGATCTTTATTCTGCAGCCCTATTTGAAGGTGTTGTTAAACCACTAAAATATTAACTTCAACTCTGTGGGTTCATTCAAGTAAACATTTAATAGCAAAATATGTGAGAATTGCTGCTCTAGGATAACTCTCTGGAAACACACTGCTAAACAAACTGAAGAGTGCATCCATAAACAGCAGAAATAAGCTAAACATCTACACAGGCCTCCAGCGAGAGCATATAAACACTTAACAGGAAGGTTTCATTCTGTGAACGGTGAGATGATAAGCATTCAGTTCAACGCATATGAATTACAGTCCTCTGAAAACGAAAAGCACACTTACACCGACTTCCTCATATTAATGCTTATGCTTGATTAAGTCTTCAGGAAAATGGAGAAGACCAGCACCAGATCATTTACAAGGAAGTTATGATTTTATAACAACAGTGTACCAAACAAAAGGTTCATATCGAACGAGTTGCACTTTAGATAATGTTATCGTCTATTTTTGCCTTTTGATGAGCTAATCAGAAAAGAGTTCCAAATAAAGCTAAAGAACATTTGGCTAATTCAGTGCTGGGTTTTAATTGCATTATTTTTTGTTTGTTTGTTTTTTACCTTGGGTAAGTACACCTGAACACATGTTTCATTCCCATTCACATAAGACCAAAGTGTGCCACACTAAACTTTAACTAAAAACATTTTAGCCTTACACATTTTTGTGTCTTTTTTAGGTTTATTCTTTTTATGAAAGTGCTGTAAAATGTAAACTGATTAGTTTTACATTCTGCTGTAATGAAATTAGGGCTGTGCGTTTAATCGAAATCGAATTGCGATTTGAAACGTTGCAATTAGCTAAATCGCAAGAGGCTGCGATATGAAATGTATATGTATTATATAATTTCCTCCACCCAGAGCAAATGCGTGACTGCCGACTTTGTGTGACAATCTAGCAATTGAGTGAGCACACTTTTGCTTTACCCAATCAGAATTGCGCGACCGAACTATGCGGAAAACCCACAATAAAACAGCTAAGCGTGATCAAGTGGGATGATGGCATCTGCTATTTCAGAAGCATTCATAAATTTATTCATATCAAAGAAAAACAGCATGTCGGTAATATGGGAATATCTTGGTTTCAAAGTAATATTTAAGAGCCGTCTCAGATTTTTTGCCACAGCATGAGGAAATACAACAACCAGCACCTAAAAAAAGGCCAACAAGTGGCTATATGAGGATTGTCTAGCTAAAAAAAAAAAAGTCAACTACAAGTATTGCTAGTGACACTCAATCTAGTAGCTAGCAACAGCAAAGTACAATTTCAGAGTTGTTTGCAGCTGTTACGCCATATGAAAAACATCATGAAGGCACTAGACATGGGACGATAACCGTTTTCAAGGTATACTGTGGTTTGGAAAGATCAAGGTTTTACAACCGCCAAAATTTTCTGTTATACCGTTCCTAAGGTATGTGTAAGATTTTTTTGTCGTTTTTTTTAGGACAACAGTGTCTCTTGAAAAGATCTACAAAAATGCTGTTGGAAAAAAAGTGTAAAGAAATCTGTGTTTTTTTTAAACAAATGAAGACTGCAGAAGTCAATGATTCACTTGAATTATTTAGACTGACATGTTTACTGCCCCCAAATACTTTAAATGTTTCTCAAAATAAAATATATTGTGTTCATGGGGAAAAAGATTTAGTTTTTTACCCAGACATTTAAAAAGAATATATTTTAAAGCAGTAATCACAATACCGTGAAACAGTGATATTTTTATCCCTAACTAACGCCATAACTCACTAATGTTTGCTCTAGAGAAAAATTTCTTTAATTTCTGAATATTTATAAACAAATTTGAATATAAGTTGGAGTTATTTAATATATTTCAGTTCTTTTAACTAATACTCACTGCATTTTAGCAGTAAGAAGCTACGATAGAGGATACTGTGCTGAAGCTTGACTACAAAATTAAATCACAAATCAAATTGAAATAGCAATATCTATTAGTATCAATATCAATTAGATATTGTCCCCAAATCACAGAGCCCTAAATGCAATACTATATTAATTTGTAGATGCAAATCAAATTGATTTGAATAATAATAATAATGTTTTCAACTTATATTTTGTTACACAGTTTTTACATTAATTGCATCCGATGTTTTCCTAAAGATGCTTGCAAATTCAAAAAAAATGGAATTAAAAACAATTAAAGAGCATTTCTGTCAACATTTATTCATCCTCCATTTGTTCCAAACCAGTTTGAGTTTCTTTTTTCTTTTGAACACAAGACAACATATTCTATTCTAAATAATCAGCAGTCACTGACTTTCACACAACATTTTTCAGAATATCTTACTTTGTGTTACAGAAGAAACCAATTAATTGAGTAAATGATGAGGAAATGTTTGTTGTTGGGTGAACCGTGCCTTTAAGTTTCCCACTCACTTCTACAACTTATGGTAACATTCGTATGCATTTAACTCATAAACATACAATAAATTAATACACCAATTCTCACGCCATAAAGCAAAAATCAAACGCTAAAACCTCTAGTACGCTACAGCCCATCCCTCTATATATCTCTCTCTGACTGTCTGTCTGCACAAATAAGCAGATTTAACCCATCCATCTCAACCAGAGCCAATTAAGGTCTCAACCTGAAGCTGGAGAGCATTACAACAGTCAGGTGAGACTGGTCTTCCAGAGATTCAAATTTGATGTTAATTAACACAGTATCCTAACAACACGTGACACGACACGATTGCAGCAACAAGCAGTTTGTCTGTCCATACCAGACGAGACATGACAGAAACATAAATAACAGAGCCATTTAGAAGCACTGCACTGCAATCCTAAAGGAAAAGGTCAGGTTTATAAACTAATAAATAAATACTAAACTGCTTTAGCATTATTAAAAGTACAGACTGAGTGCCTGATAGTTATCGGTTTGCACCGAATCATGGTTCTAATATTTATGTTTAAATGTATGTTTAAAGGTATGTTTGCTAGTAGGGGTTTAACTGATCACGGTTGATCCATGATTCATACGGATCACAACTCACTGCTCGGAACACACGCCACCCGCAGATTAGGCTATTGTTTCTTTTTTTTGGGTTTACTTGTACATTAATCTTAATTTTGCAATGATCACCGAGAGATTGTCTCTCGCGTCATTCAGATCACATGTATGAAAGCATTTAGGCTTTTTCTGTAAAATATAATGATGAAAGAAGTTGTGGTAGGTTATTCAGGATGTGGTGGGTTTCTTAGGTTATTAAAGGTGTTTTCAGTCACTACCTGTTTAGCTTGCATTAATACATTCAGTGTTAGCAGCATGATTAATCATTAAAAGATCAGGATCTCAACACCCACAAAACATATATTATAATTGATAGTGATTTGCATACGTTTATTAATCCTTTGAATCGCTGCATTCAAATCTGTGTTTAAAAACGCAAAAATCAAGTTAGATTTAGTCTTTTCAAACTATCAAATAACACACAAGTACTGGGATAAGCTTGTAGCTTAGATAAAACCACTGATGAAAGTGTGAGAAGCAGTGCGTAGACGCTCTTGATTCTGGAGGTAATTAATAGTACAATAACATCAATCCTGAAATGGTAAAGGCGTTTTAGAATGACCAAAACAATATTTCAGATGTTTTACAGTGTGCTCAGCCTGCTGGATTGTCCATTCACACACATTTTATCATCACATGATCTCTTATAACAAAATTGCACTCCTTTTTTTTTTTAATGCGCATACTGGAATTAGTTTAGTAAAAGTGTTTCTATCGCAGTTTATGCGCATCTTTTCTTGTCGAATAAAAAGCCTTTCCCACACAGTTATGTGCATGCACTAACATGCATTTTCAAAATTTAAAGAAGTCAGCTATACTGTTTGGCTGGCCCAAGGGCAAGTAAATTAACAGGCAATTTTTATTTTGTTTTCGAATTCTATTAAAAATCATTAAACACATTAAAATTTGCGATACTTAAATCTTAAATTGAACCATTTTTTTCTGCAGGTACTTTTACTTGTTTTGACTAATGATATAAAACGTGTGTACAAAGCTTTATTTCCATTGAAAGTTGTGAATTTACTTGCACAAAATTAAAATATCACATATCCAAATAAAGCACCATCCTATTTGTTCAAGAGAATGAGAAAGAAAAAACACTTAGTAAAAAGCTAGCACAATCTATGAATGAATCTATGAAACGTCACCTTTATTTACGCAAAAAAGACCTAAATCTCCATTTCTGATGTGTATTGCAGATTTTTTTAATGAGTCAGACACCCTACTATTATCATCAGGAAAAACAAATTGGCCAAATAAATCCTCATATCACTCCGTCGCAGCAGACAGGGACTGATTCATTAATAAATCAGAGCATTAATTATCACTAGCTGACCAAAACACTACTAATCAACATCTGAGCTGGCCACAAGTCAAGCATAAACAGCACAGCGTCCAGAACACAACACAGCAGGGAACACGCCGAGAAACGGAAGTCAGAAACAGAGCGCAAACATCTGAAAATAACAATCTCTTAAAGGCCGTGTCTTCCTGTGAGAAACACCTACTGGATCTGAGCCACATCAGATTAGCTGGAGTACAACACGGCCCTCAAACTTCACAGAATTACGCTTTATCTGGAGTGTGCAGCAGTGCCAGCTAAACCTCCAGCAGTATGACATCACTCATCTCATATCAAGTCCTCCAACATCACGTCCAATTTCATAACATAGCTCTTTGCAGTTGGCTTATTAATGACGTGAGGTGGGAAATGGCTTTGTTAAATCAAGGAGAACGTGCTGTTATGTTCTTAAAATGTTAGGTTAAACATATCAGGTTAAACAAATCAGTTGGCAAACTGCTGCTGGTTAAATATTGGATACAATAAATGTTGGGTTAAGATAACCTAGAAAGTTCGGTTTAACCCAGAACACGGTGAAAAAATAATAATTAAAAAAAAATTTAAAAAGGGAAAAAATTATAAAATAAAAACGTAGAGTGTGATGATGAGTACTGACGACACTTAAGTGTATTTTAACTGAATCAAAATCAAACGATCAAAAAATAAACAATGGACTTCGGGGTCGTTCACGCAAAATGTGCTTTTCCATTCTAATGTGCTTCTTTTCTATTGTTTTTCAATGTAAGACGCACTGTATTTTATAGACGCGGTGTCAAATTGAAAAATTTTCAACTTCAAAAGGCAGCGCAGCTCATCACTGTTGGGTCCTAAACCAGTGGACCAATCAGAAAAGCTCAGAGACGGGATAACAGTTGCGAGCTTCTTTTTATAGTAGAAATTTGGCAAAACGATGCTTTTATTTACCATTATATCACGGCTGAGGAGGCGCCATGTTGTGTTGTGCAAAATATCCGGAGTTGTATGATACATCTTCAGGTACTTATCATAACGTATTGTTTTATTATTTCTAATGGGTCCCTTATTGTCGTTATTACATTACATTCATAATATCGCAACCCATTCCTGAGCAGCACAACTAAATTTTAGAAGCAAAGACGCATTTGGTGTGAATGAGCTATAAGCCTGCATAATTTTTAGGGGGCAATTACAATTTAAATAGCAATAAATAAAAAGAAAAAAAAAAGAAGTCAAGCTTTATTTTAATTTCGCTACACTTGTGGAAATACAGCGAAGCGAAATGTGGTGTTTCGGAGGACTACAATACTACAAAAATAAAGAAATATAAATATGAACACAACATTGGACATTTTAAACATAACTAACATATACCAGAGCGATAATCTAACTACACACTATTAATATTAACTATGCACATAACCTAAGACAGACTATACAAGTATTTAAGTAAAATAGAAACAATATTGTGCAATATTTTGCGCAAAAGAGCTATTTAAGGTTGAAAATTTTGCAACGTGATCCTTGGTACATTCACAAGTCCTTGTGAGATTTAAGAATAGTATTCACTGCATATAGAAAGAGGAGTGTTTCTACAGGCGGTTTGTCAACCCCACTCACCTGTGTGAAGCACACAAAGGAGTTATATTTTAGTAACACTGTTGTATTTTCTATTTATTGTTATTTTTTATTTCAAAGTTTCAATTAGATTTTGTCATCATCCTTGGTTTTCACTACATTCATTCTTCCATGGCGGGGCGCCACACCAAAATTCAATACCGCCACGGCTACATTACAGCTTCTCATTCAAAACATTCAGTCGTTCTTGTTTTTTGTTTTTAATAGCAGGTTATAATCACACCAAAACATATTAAAAGGTAAGTGAATTATAACAGAGCGAGCTTTTCTGTTCTCTTAGTAGTGCTGTGCGTTATTTGTTTAACCCTATAAGGTTACATGCTGTGCGATGCGTGAGGCCAGCAAACACGACGCAGCTTTCAGTTATGATGAAAACTGTTTCTGTAATTATACTTTATTTATAGATAAAGGTCTGTGGTTCTGCATACAATGACTTCATCTTGCTGGAGTTTATGGCCGTTTCACTTTACTTCAGGACGCATCAATGCCATTCTGTAGGTCTATTGGAGACATTCATAAATATCCCTTGCAAATATAATACATGTTAGAGACATACTCGTTACATAAACGCACTAAAGCACACTTCAGCAGCGTTTAATTTAGAACACACAAGAAAATATACATTAGAGCAAAGTATATTTGGCGGAGTGCAAGAAGTTGTTCACCAACAGAGGAAATCGGCGTACAAGCAAAGAGATTCGCACACTCGCCTATTACATGAATGCTATCTCGACTTGTAATACTGCGCTCACCACATTTGATATTAAAATAACGCCATGGGTAGTTGGAAGATCTGTATAAAACGCCTGTCACCACAGCTGGAAAAAAATCCTACAGGAAACACTGCATCACCGTATTATAAATATACTGCCAACTAGCTGAAATAACATTTAAGTTACACTTATGCATTTAATAGTATCAATCAACGTGTCACAAATAGTTTTTGTTTTGTGATTTTATTTTTAGTTAGATATTATAATAACCCTGTTGTTGTACATTTGTTGGAATGGATAACTTTATATTTGTAACAAGATGTTACAAATATAAATATATCAATACGGGTATAAAATAATACATAAAAAATAAATAGGTCTTTATAATAATATTATTAGCACAACATAAAAACAACAAAAAAGTATAATTATTGATAATAATAAATATTATATTGAAAAAATAAAATAATGAGAAAATAATATTGCTATAATTTAATAAAAAGAACTGTCTAGTAGCACAGCACTTTATATAACAATACAACATAATAAACAATAATAATATTCATGTCTTCATTTTCACACATTAAAGCCATACAATTGAAACCCTAAAGCAATGAATACAACAGATTCACCTCTGCTAGTGATAAACATTTGAAACAATACTGAAGGAGATCCATACATTGTGACTGCTTTCCCTTCACAATCATCAGTCCATCATTTTAAAAATACTAACAAAATCCATGCGTAAAACTAAAATCTAACAGAATCTATCAGAACAAAAGCTTTCTGAAATGACAGCCTTGACATTGTCTCTGCACAAACCGCATCAGACCTCCTTAACCTGGCAGAGATTTACTGCGTGAAGTTTTACTGCTGCACGCCTGGTATTAGTATTAGTATGCCAATTACTCAATTAGCACACTTTTTAGTGCGTACAGCAGACCTCCAAAGGTCAAACAGCTCCCCAGAAACCATCATCCACACACACACAAAGACAATGAGACAAACACAGGAGGAAATCTGATTAGAGTTCACGCTTAAGATTAAGACGCCCTCGGCTCAGACTGGAGGCTTTATTTCAGAGAAACACTACAGGCTCTGCTGACTGACTTTAACATCGACTCCTGATCTACATTCAACAGGCACTTCAGGATCCACTTCTGAGCCTCTTGACCAATCACTCGCTTCACACTCGCTTGACCAAACACCTCGATCACTTCAAAACTCTTTCTTCACTTCACTATAGGATACTGTTCATTCAATATTTTCAGCTACTGTAAAGCAGGAGTGTGAACCTTCACTGGTCTCATGGTTTGGTTACGATGATCATGCCACTGATTCGGTTCAAGTGATATCTCGGTGCATTGATGATGCATTCCATAATTAAAAAATGTTTTACTTCACAACACAAGAATACCATTTTGTCTTTTAATACAAGCACTCAGATATACGACCTGTACCTTTCATTTTACATTATCTCTTTTTGAATGCATCAAACAACACTCAAATACACGCACGAGACAACATGAGACTTTATAGCAAATAAACGCAAATATTAAACCCAGTTGCTTTTTGAGCGCTGCTGAGTGAGTTTTAAACACCTGTGATTGGTCCTTGTGTCCACACGCTCAACTGAAATGGCTGTGATTGGCTGTACAGGTCAGCGCTGTTCACTGTTTACCTACTCATATTAACCTTTATTTTACATCTACAGAATCATAAGAAAATCGTGATCTTGATTTTAAGAAAAAAATATAGAAAAAATGTAATTAAAAAAAAATCATGATTCTCATTTCAGCCAGAATCGTGCAGCCTTATTAATAATAATATTAAACTTTTATTGAAGCATACAATATCAAGACAATAATATCATCAGTATCAGGTTACATAGAGCAGTGTTTCTCAACTGGTGGGTCGCGAACCACATTTTTAGTGGGTGTGTGTGGTCAAAAAAAAAAAAAAACCTTCCTTTTTTTTTTTTTTTTTTTTTTTTTGAAATGCACATGCGACAACAGTTCAGTTTAATTCATGGAAACTGAACATTTCTTTACCCTAACCACTGTTTACAGTATTTGTCGTTTTTACTTTGTAATATTTCTATAATTTGATACATTTTGTTAAATGACAGCAATAAAATATTGTTTATTTGTAAGTCTTTGTGATTTTCTTATGATTTATCTGTCACTACTTGTTAGGGCTGTGCAATATGGACAAAATAATCATATTGCGATTTTTTTAAATGAATATTGCAATTGCGATTTTATTTGCAATTTTGGCAGCTGTTTTTGTTTTTTCAAACACATTACATACACACATTCTACATGTATCCAATGCACAAGAAGTGCAAAACAAAACATTTCACAATGAAATAACATGGTATTAAGTTTAATAAATAAATGAAGATTAACTAACCTCACCTCTAGTTAAACACATACTGTACATAGTAGTAGTCACTGCTTGATAAACAAAACTGTAATAAATTGTTTTAAAAACAGACAAAATTAACAAATAAAGATGAACTAACCTCAATTTCACTCATAACAATAAATTAAAACTAACATAAATCAAAACCACCAATTCAGTTCTCCCGCAAAACTTCGTTAAACTTCATTGAGCTCTGATTGGTTAACATCTTTATCCCGCTCAATTTAGCTGTCAGCTCTGATTGGTTAGCATATTAAATATATCAAAAATCAAAATAAATTAATCGATAAAATTGCAGCCTTCGCGATTTAGAAATTGCATGTGCTCAAATCGCGATCTTTTTGCAATTGCGATTAATTGCACAGCCCTACTACTTGTGTATCTCAATACACCCCAAACACTTTATGTATTTTTATTTATTGATGCATGAAAACGCCTAATTTGTCTTTCACCAATGTTAATCCTTCAAATCCTAAAAATAGCTTGGATTTTTTGGTGCAAAATACATTTCATGAGGACCGTTACAGCAAGGAAAAGTACTATCAGATGGAAAAAGCACTGTGGTTATTCAAATTCTGCACTATCACTTCCTCTATAACAGCTCAGCTAATGCAGAACAAAAACACTATTAAGTAACTTCAGTGCATTCGGCACACACACAACACACACATTATCGTACAGCTGTCTAATACTCCAGCAGCTGCTTAGCGAGACACTGCAGTAAAACACACACACATACATACACACACACCCACCCACCCACAGAAAATTCAAACGCATTTCCTCCATGCAGGATATCTCCCAAAACGCACCTCTTCTTTAATCTTGCCAAACATTAGACTAAATCCCCAGAGCTCCATCCTGATGGTCAAATGACAAGCTACATTACAAAAAATTGGGTTTTTCTTGTGCTTTTGTCATATGGTCACTATCTCATTTGTAATTTAAACTTATAATAATAATAAATATACTAATATAATAACTGCTGCTTTTACTGTTTACTAGCTATCCTGCACTGTAGCTGTAATTTAATACGTTTTAAGCAATAAGTTAGACTCTTCTGATGTGAGGCGACACATGAGAAATCCTACTAAAATATGAGAGAATAAAACACAATGGGTCACAATGTTTGGACGACTCAATGAGTGCCACTGTTCGCCACAAATATTCAAGGGAAAAAAAATCTGCAGATAGCAGCATTGCCACATGAGGAAATTGGTTGCATTGTCAAAACACAGAATATAAACAAACATCTCTTTTAATAAGATGGACTATATATAAATCTGTGACAAAACAATCATAAATATTGATTTCTATTAAAATAAATAAATGAATACAAATAAGTAAATGGTTGCATTGTCAAATTGTCTGTTTCAATAATAATAATAATAATAACAACAACAACAACAACAAGTGAGCAAAAAAAATTGGCACAAGAATAAAACAACCATAAATATCCATTTCATTAAAATAAACAAATTAATGAATATCAAACAGCCTAGATTATGCATTAAGAAAACATAAAATATACAATAACACAGTTGCTTTGTAACAAGGACAGAACATACATAAATATTGTATATTTAAATAAAAAACAGCTAGTAGTTGCATTGTCAATAAGACAAATATATATAATATTGAACGTGTTTACATATGTGTATATATATATTAATGTTTTGTTTTAAATCAGCAAATAGTTACATTATCGTTTACATAATAACAAAAACAACAACAATAACAAGATAAAATTGTGTGGTTTTTGAAAAGTATGTGTATGGCCAGTAAATGTGTGCAATTAGCCAGATATAGTCAAGAGTGTCAAACTAATTTTTACAAGTGACTAGGCCTGTCACAATAATCAATATACTGACTTATCGTACAACACTTAGGCCCCGTTTACACTGCCAGTTAAATGTCACCCAATTGAGATTTTTTGTTCCTATGTGACACAGATCGGATGTGTTCTATGACCGTGTAAACATGACACATGCATTCGGATGTTCAGAGATCAATTTCTGGCCTCCTTGAAAAGTGAAAAATAAATCAAATATAAATCAGATATGCGACAACGCGACTATCATTTAAACAGGCAGATCGGATTTTAGGCATTCCATTTTGAACGTCATTAAACTTCCGACAATGTTGTACGTCTCCGCGGTTTAATGACGTAGAAGGAAGAACGTGTGTGGAGACGGCGACGTGGTAAACAATAACAGAGGAAACATGGAGGAGCAAAGTGGTCAGTGGTCGACGGCAGAAGTTACCTGCCTCTTGCCCTGTGGGGAGATGAGTCAGTGGAGGACACCATATTTAAACCAAAGGCACAAGCTGCGATGACAGCACCTTCCCTCCTCTTCCACCTTAAAATAATTTTAAAGTTGGGCGAACTTCGCATATTTCGCACAGCTAAAAGCAAGACAATTTCTTCCATCGTGGCTAGTGTGGCACAGATGCTAGAACCTGCCTTTACACATGTGCAACGTCTGCAACATGTGCAAAATTGTATGGCAAGTATGAACACATGAATTGGAGATGTGTCACAATTACAAGAACGTATAAACAGACAGGCAAAGAACTTAGATATAGGAAACAAATCGGAATTGGGCATAAAGGCCTGAGAGTGTAAACAGGGCTATTGACTTGACCTCAATAATTTTGGTGATGCAATATAAATCACCCATACATAAAAAACAATTCTAGCAACATTTTAGCTGCAACATCTCTATCTCTATTGGAGGTGTCAGCACGGTTAAAAAAAAACACTACAGTATTTCCTGTAAATTACTATAGTATATTGTCATGTGGGTGTCTGAAAACAGAAAATAGATCTGGTGGCAGATATAGCAGCCTCTGTAACTTTTTACTTAGCATTATTTTGTTAACATCTATTATTATGTATTTAGAATTTGCGTTTTCACATTCTGATTCCAATGCCCCATTATTAAACCGTTAAAATGACTATAATCAAATGAAATATTAAGAATAAAATACGATGTGTTCTTTGAAAGAGTGTACTTACATCATGATGCTACTATATTGTCATTCTGGCTTTATATATTTATTAGGTGGCATAAAATGGTCCTAAAATGACAATAATATTGTTTAATCACAATATATTTTGGTGCAATTGATCATACAACAAAAATAGAAATCATAACAGGTCTATAACCGACTAATATATCATTCAAAATCACTTTAAAAAAAATTAAAACATGATCTGACAGTGTTAAAAAAAACTTTTAGATTCCCCTTTGTGACTGCATTAATCTCAAGTAATTAATTCCTTTGGCATCCAATAGGAAAATGTTATGAATAACTAACTAATAATAATAATAATAATATGCAACATTATTTTACGCCAAAGCTTAACAAGCGTGTCTTGCTCTATTCTGGCGGCGCTCCCTTCTCTGTAAAGCTTACACAATTCCTCTTTGTCTGCATGTCTTCCCCATCTCACACGCGTTGAGTAACTTGAATTCGTCACATTTCGCTCTGAGTGCCAGCGGCAGATGGTTCAACGCTTCGTCACTCGATCCCACTTCTTTTTACAACACGCTCTGCCTGAAAACCACAGTCAGGCAAACCTACAGACACACTCCAGCGAACACCCACAATCCCTACAGCAAACCGCACTCAATACTAATGCAAAGCTGAAACAGAAACACTATTGAAGTAGTATATACAGAAGTATTAGTGATTTTAATTAAAAAAAAAATATTGTAT